>ML306381.1:73808-85276 GCA_005239505.1 Nicotiana paniculata | reverse complement strand
TGTTCTTAATATTATTCTTGTGGAACTACTCTCGTGTGTGATGTGAGGACACTTGATTCATGAAGGAAAGGTAAGTCTTGACCTCTGTGTAGAGTACTTTGAGGAAGTAAGAATATTGCATGGTATGTGAGAGTCGACTCTTGAGGCATGGATGTTACATTGCTAGGTACAACTCTTGTAATATGTTCGTGGTGTGACACATTAGGGAAATACTTGATGAAAGGACCTTTGTAGAGTAGGGTGGATTGCTCGAGGACTAACAATGATTTAAGTGTGGGGTGTTGATAATAGGCTAAATTCACGTAGTTTAGCGTATATTTATACTCCAACTTAATGATGTTTCACTGTCTTAGGAATGTTAAATGATGTTAAAATGGCTCTAATTGTGGATTTTATGTTTTGCGGGAGCAAAGTGTGCTTATGAGGACCTAGGATGGTGTTTGGAGCCAAATTGAAGGATAAAGGCCCCTTGGAGTTTCTAGCGTGTGAAAAGAAGGAAGAAAATCGAAAAAGTCAGACTACTAGTCCACTAGCGCGGCCGCGCTAGTCCATGTGTTTGAGGCAGAATGAAGTCCCACTAGCGCGGACTTAGCGCGCCCAGTAGCGTGACCGCGCTAGCCCAGGGATCAAAGGCAGTGCACTTAGCCATTAGCGCGGCCAGTAGCGCGTTCACTAGCGGCCGCGCTAGTCCAGTTCGCACACATTATTTTCAGGGGTAAAATTGGAAGCTTGGTACAATCCCACTTAACCTATATAAGTTTCAACTCGCCCAAAAGAGAGGATTATCAAGGTTTAAATTCTTGTTCAAAGAAAGAAAAGGCAAGAGGCAAGGAGGACAATTGGGCATCAAATCTCATCTTTCTTCCTTGTGTTTTTACCATAATTGATGAATTCTTCTATTGTTGTTTCTAGCACAATTACGAGTAGCTAAAAGCACAATTATGAGTAGCTAACTTATTTAGTCTAAGGTTTTGGTGGAACCTGTTGAGGATGAATATCTTGTTATATTAATATAGTTTGCTTGGTTTTAATCTCTATTTGTTCAACTAAGTTCTTGTTGTAGTTGATTGAAGGGCCCTCAATTAGTTGTGTCTATTTAGTGTGTATCTACTGGGGAGAGAGTGCATATATAGGTATTTGTTGAACAACACCACCCTCAAAGTATAGGAGGGATCCATAACCTAGGGTTTAAAGGTTGGATTAGGAATAACGATACCTTGGGTGCAATCTAAAGTGAGCTATAATAAAAAATAGCTAGCGTAACTCGGGAGAGTGCGTCTAGTAAATTGTCGTAATTACTCGGGAGAGATTTACGGTAACAAGAGTGCTCATGATTGATAGAGATAATTAGGCCAAACTATATGAAATATACAAGAAGGGATTCCATCAACAGGGGAAACCATAACCTTAGATCTTTCTCGCATTTGTTTACAACCCAACAATAGTTATATTCTAGTTTAATTAATTTCATTCAGTTTTAGTTAGTAGAAACACCAACAATTGATATTCATAATCTTTGGGAAGTTGATTACGAAGAATCGAGTGAGTCTAACAACGATAATTGATAGGTTAATTCCCTATGTGATTCGACTTTGGGCGAAATACTCAGATTATATTTGCAATGTCCGCTTAGTCTTTTTATAAGATATAGTTGGGCGTGATCAGATCCCATTGACGTACCGATTGAAAGTGATTGAGAATGAACCATGGGTCATCATGTAAAGCATGTAATTTGTTTTCCTCTTGTTGGAATTTGAGTAAAAAGAAATCAGACCCTAAATCAAGAAGAGGGACATTTTCAGTTAGTTTCCACAAAGCATAATTTTTTTGGCGGAGGAGATGATGGCCGATTTTACGACCAAAAAATTTTACAATTACTGCATTTTTTCAGGGGGCGTAGAGTCTAATTTTTTCCTCTGGTGAAAGGGAATGAAGATAGAAGGATCATTTGATGATTATGTTTCAGCTGTAATTTTAATTTGTGTATTGGGGTTAGATGGTGTATTTGTGAAGAGTGAATTAGAATCATGCGAACCTAATTTGCTAAGGTAAGAGGGTGGTGGTAGGGGGAATAAGTGGAACGGTTTTCCTGTATATCGAGTTGCATTTCTCCATCCTGGTGCTCCGCCGGAGGGGAGGAGGGTGGAGGTGGATAGGTGGAGTTACTATTCATCAGTGATAGGATAGGGTGGAGAGCGTTTTTAGCATTTCCGTAATGTGCCTATAGTTGTTTTCTTAAAGTACGAAGTGAGATCTACTTGTTATTTGTAACGAGTACCAAGATTATATTTTTGTGTATTTAATTTTTTTTATGCTTGTCATTTTTTGAGTGAAAAATGGGGAGTGAAATTAAACATCCTGGTGATTTGTTTTATGATTATAGTTTTACTTATTAAGTTTTGTCATTTTTGAGTGTGAAAAATGAAAGTGATTTAATATTCTGGTGGTTTTATTTTCCTATATTCCTTAAGAAATTACCTCCATTTATTAGTTTGCAATGAGTGCGGCGATTTCCTCACTTCGGAAGAGAAAAACTTACCCGCATTGGGTGAGAAACAAGAAAGTACTGTCGATTTGACGTTACTGTTAGCATAACAAAGATGTGAAAATATTAAGTATTTTAGTTGAGTATTATTATAGTTAATATATGTCAAAACTAGTTAACTATAGTTAATTACTAATAATTCTAGTTAAATAAATTGACATGTGTTGATTGTTTAATGGCCGGTGTAAACACCTAACGCGAGTAAGTTTTTGTCGTATAAATATTATTGCTATTAAGTAGTTTTCTTAATGTTAATGTTAAATCTTAAACCACAAATATAGATGATCAGGGTGAAATTAAACACTTGTTAAATTGAAATGTTTGAAGTAATCTGTTTCTAACCTAAAATTGGACAAAAAATGCAACTTTTACAATTTTCAAGAAGGTGGTTTACTTTACTATATCACATAAGCAGTGCATTTTTAGAAAACTTAGATTTCACACCTAATATAGAGTCTTGCTCTATTTATCATGGAAAACTATCTAATGACTTTCAAACTTTTTCCAGTGATATAGTAGCAAATCTTTAAGTAAGAAATGATTAATGGTAAAAGTATTATTGACTGGTTAATTAGATGCTATATATGTACACAACAAAGAGAAGAATGACCAAATTGTAATTATCATTCATCAGAAATAGAAAATGGAAAAGTCCTTAATATCACTGGCAATTCTAATTATCTTTTTTGCTGTTGTATCAAGTTTTTACATTATTTTTTTTTCTTTTTACCTAAAGTAGAGTTTTGTTAGATCTAATCTGTTCTTATCCTCAATTTATTTTGCATAGTTATAAAGGATATTAGAATCCAATAAACCAAACAAGTGGTCGGGATGCCGACGAATTTTAAATCATATACAGTCAAATTTTTTTATAACAACATTTTATTATAATGATCAAATTTATTTGAAGCGACTTTCAGGTTTGTTTACCCTAAAAACGGATAATAATTGAATTTATATGTGGTTTCAACGATACATGATTTCACTTGGCACAAAATGAGAAAATACGTAAATTGATATTAATTATTGACTGTAAAAAAAAGCAAACCAAATGATATGTGCAGCCTTGACCCTCGAGCTAGGTTGCCCTCGAATCAAACAGATATTTATCTACAAAATATGAACAGAACAACAGAGAATTGAAAGCTCAAGAGAAAAGTAGTATATTGCTTTGAATAGTGTTGATCTGGTGTGCTTTACAAATGATTAGACCCTCTTTATGTAGTAGGGTAGTCCTACCCCTAGTACAATCCTAAATACAGTAAGAAATCTCATGATTAGCTGATTAATCGGCCTCTTATTGATACGCGCCGAGATTTTCGCTATGATCCTCGCCCAATCGCGAATATCTTGGCTTTTTGTTATTTGGCTCGGCATGTTTTCCTCGATCTTGCTCGATCTATATCTCGTTCGGTCTCGATCTCAATCGGTCCCTAAGTCACGAGCTTGGCAATCTAACTTCGTGTCGCGGTCCGGTATGACATGGGGTCGAACCTTGGTCTGCCACGCCACGATCTCGATTAATCATACGAAAAGTGCACACCCGATTTTGATCATAAGGTTGTCTTATATTACATGTTTTCTATAATAATATTTTGTTATGGGGACCAAAAAATACCGGACCAAATGATGTTATTATAGAAATATTTGACTGTTACTACAGTTCAAATTGTAACCTCTGACCACCAAATGCATGTGTGTAATTTTCGTTAAGTCGCTTAGAAACTATGATACGGGGCAGCTTGCGACGATAGTACCTCGCGCTTTAGAAGGATGACATGGTAGTTAAGTTAGGTAATTAGGGAGTTGATGGCATCTTTTAGAAGGGACAGTTTAGCCCAGCTTAGTTTTAAATTATAACTTTTAGATATTACACATTGGCCCTGTAATTTTCCTTGTCTTTTATACTAAAGGTCCTAGTAGGCCATTAAGGAAGGGGATCGAGTGTCAGTAGGGTAATACCCTCTCACTCACCTTATATATTGTAATTATCAGTACTAGTACAACATAATGAGATAAGAATTTTTCTATTTCTGCCCTAGTTATCTTTTCTTCTTCCTTTTTGCTTCCTTTTCCATTTTTGCGCAGCTTTATTTTTCTTCTTTTTACTGTTTCATTGCTTTTTGTATCAGTGGTATCAGAGCACTTTCTTGGCTCTGTGGCTATGGCAAGTGAGATTAGTGAAGTTATGAACACGTTACACAAGATCTCTATTGAAATGGCGAAATTTTTAGCTCGACAAGAGCAGTTGGAAACTGCCCAGGAGCAGAGCAACAAACAACAGGAGGAGTCCTTGAGTGAGTTGCAAGAGGTCCTTAACGAGGTGATTCATAGTGGCAAACGACCTGAACGAGACAAGAACACACCACAGGAAGAAGGTGAGCTCTACTCTCCTAGTGATAGACCCTTTGATTTTGGAGATCTAGCTACACCTAGCACCAGTCACACAAATCCTGCAACCGTGAGAACTTTGACCTCCCATGCCCTTACATTCACTCAAAACCCCAGACCAGCTGTGAGCAACACCCTAACCAGTGCTGCTAATCCTACTTCCATTCATGCAACTGTAGCTCAACCCCAAACACCAGTGCACTCACTTCGTCCAGCCATGACTTGCACTCCTCCTATACCCCCTCCCCAACCTTATGGGATCCCAAATCTACCTTCTCCTCACCCCAGAGTTACTACCTTACAACCCCAGAACTTCCCAACTCCCGCAGCTAATATGAGAACCTACCCTTTCATAGTAAGTTGGAACCAAGGACACCCTTTGGGGGTGTCATACCAGTATCCTACCTACAGCCAAACTACCCAGATTCACCCCTCCTATTATGCCCAAACAACCCACATACCTCCTCCCTTGTATCACCAAGCCCTATATATAGCAGCTTCACCCCAACAACAATATAACAATAACACACTCAACCAATCCAACACTCCAAATAACCCTACTGTACCCCTACCCAATATACCTTATACCAAATATACCAAGGTAGAGTTCCCTAAATTCAATGGAGATGATTTAAGAACTTGGTTGTATAAGGTGGAACAATTCTTTGTTGATGAGGAAGTGACCCTTAAGCAGAAGATGAAACTAGTGTCCCTACATTTTGAGGGAGATGCCTTACAATGGAATTTGGGATACATGAGGAGTAGGGGTCAAATGTCACTACCTACTTGGGATGAGTACTTATGGGCTCTTTATGACAGCTTTGGAGTTGAGTATTCAGATCCCATGACAGAATTGATGAACATTAAGCACACAGGGTCTGTCAAGGATTATCAGAAGGCCTTTGTGAGTGTGATGACCAGAATCAACCTCTCCACAGAACATGCCATTAGCATTTTCCTCAACAACCTTAAACTTGAGCTTAGCACTGCAGTTAAGGTAGGCAACCCCACTAGCCTCCCACAAGCATATTATTTGGCTAGGCTGCAGAAAGCTAATTTTGCTGCTCAGTGCAAGGCCATTAAGGGAACCATTTCAGCTTCAAGCACAACCAGATCATTTCCTAACCAGGGAACCACTAGCCAAATTAAAGGGAGTCAAGCTGTCTACAAAAAGCCAATGGCTGCAGTTTTTTACAGTAACAGGAAGAGAAGACTGACCCCAGCAGAGATGGATGAAAAAAGATCAAATGGGATATGTTTCTTTTGTGATGAAATATTTACCCCAGGGCACAAATGCAAGGCAAAAAGGAAATTGTACTCCTTAGAACTTGAGGAAGGACCAGTGATCCCCCCAGAAGAAACAAAACCAGAAATGGTTGTTGAAGAGGGAGAAGTGGAGCCAGAATCTATTGAGAATTGCGAGATCTCCTTGGAAGACTTGAATGGCTCTAGAGGGTATAAGACCTTAAGAATCCAAGGTTTCACTGAGCAGAAGCCAATCAATGTTCTCATTGATAGTGGTTCAACTCACAAATTTATCAACGAGCAAACAAAAAAAAAAGCTTGGATGCAAGGTATACCAAATGCAACCACATGATGTTTCAGTTGCTGATGGAAGGGTGGTCCAATCAGTAAAGGGAAGTAAGGCATTTATCTGACTAATGCAGGGCATGGTGTTCACAGATGACTTTTTAGTGCTCCCTATAGGCATTTGTGATGTGGTACTAGGTATACAATGGCTATGAAAATTAGGGGACATCCATGTCAATTTTGATAAAATTTAGATGTAGTTCTCATACCAAGGAAAATCAATTACCTTGCAGGGGATTCCACCATCCTTTAAAGCAATACATGCTAAAACCCTCAACAACATATCAGTCAACACTGCTCAAATATTTATGTTAAAGGTTTGTCAGGATAAGGACAGAGAGAGTGAGCTATCTCCAAGCCAAGAAGAAACCCCTATGGAGGTACAAATGTTACTGGAAGGGTACCAGGGGATGTTTGAGGAACCTAAGCAATTACCCCCTTCAAGAGGGGTTTTGATCATCACATTCCCCTAACTGAGGGTGGCCTGCCTGTAAACTCTCGACCCTTCAAAAAGATGTGATTGAGAAGGTGACACAAGAGATGCTGAGTCAAGGTATTATCCAATACAATTCTAGTTCATATGCCTCTCCCGTGGTACTGGTGAAAAAGAAGGATGGTTCTTGGAGACTTTGCGTGGACTATAGGGCATTGAACAAGATGACCATTAAGGAAAAGTTTCCTATACCTATCATTGAAGAACTGTTGGACGAGTTAGGAGGTTCAAAAGTCTATTCTAAGATAGACCTCAAAGCTGGGTACCATCAGATCATAATGAACCCCTCCGACATACATAAGACAACTTTTAGAACTCACTCTGGGCACTATGAATACTTAGTCATGCCTTTTGGTCTAACTAATGCTCCATCCAGTTTTCAAGGACTGATGAACCACATATTCAAAGCTTAAATGAGGAAATTCATTTTGGTTTTCTTTGATGATATTCTGGTGTTCAGCAAGAGCTTTGAAGACCATGTGCAACATCTTAGAACCACCTTTGACTTGTTGGCGCAACATCAGCTCTTTGCCAAAAAGAGCAAATGTGTCTTTGCCACTGACAAGATTGAGTACCTAGGCCACTACATTTCTTCTGAAGGTGTGGCCACTGACCCCAAAAAAATAGAAGTTGTCCAAGCCTAGCCTCAATCTTCTAACCTCAAACAGTTGAGAGGTCTCCTAGGTTTAGCAGGGTATTACAGGAGATTCATCAAGGGGTATGGAGTCTTGAGTAAACCACTCACTGATCTACTCAAGAAGGATAACTTTCACTGGTCTTGCAAGACAACTGAGGCTTTCAACAATTTGAAGGAAGCCTTAACTACTGCACTTGTGCTAACCCTACCTGACTTTTCCATTCCCTTTGTGGTGGAGACTGATGCATGTAGTTTGGGTATTAGGGTTGTTCTGATGCAAAGAGGTCAACCAATTGCCTATCTAAGTAAAGGATTGTCATTGCAACACCACTCCCTATCTGTCTATGACAAGGTGGGCTCAGTACCTGGCAGGTAGACCTTTTACTGTGAGAACAGACCAAAAGGCCCTCAAATTTCTTTTGGAACAGAAATTGCACACAGGGTCTCAGCTTAAGTGGATCACTAAGCTTATTCAGTATGACTTAATCATTGAGTACAAGAAGGGAAAAGAGAATAAAGCAGCAGATGCCTTGTCAAGATTACCTCTAATAGAGTTGGCTGCACTGACCTTGTCCACAGTCAAAACTGACCTGTTGAGCCTTATCACTCATAGTTGGACCCTTGCTGCTGAACTCACTGACTTGATTACTGAGCTGAAGCTAGGAGCTGCTGATATAAATGGCTACTCATTTGTGCATGAGCAATTCAGAAGACATGGGAAATTGGTGTTTGGCCCGATGAGTAGCTAAGGAAAGACATTATTCATCTGTGGCACAGTTCCATGGGGGTCACTCAGGAATTGATCACACTTACAGGAGAATTGCTGCACTATTCTACTGGAAGGGTTTGAAGGAAGATGTTGTGACACAGGTGAAGCAGTGTGAAACTTGCCAAAGAAGCAAGTATGAGAGTACACCTTACCTAGGATTACTTCAACCACTCAAGCTACCCTCGTTAGCTCGGGGTAGCATTAGTATGGATTTTATTGAGGGATTGCCTAAATCTCATGGCAAATTTGTCATATGGGTTGTGGTTGACAGATTAACAAAGTATGCTCACTTTATTGGAACCTCACACCCATATTCAGCCAGTTACGTCAAACTGTTCATGGATCATGTCTTCAAGATACACGGAATGCCAGAGGACATAGTCAGTGATAGGGACTCAGTCTTCCCTAGCAAACTGTGGCAAGAACTTTTCTCTATGCATGGAGTCACCCTCGGCACTTCCACTGCCTATCACCCCCAATCCGATGGGCAGACAGAGGTCATTAATAGGTGTTTGGAGACATATCTTAGGTACTTCTGTTCTGACTCACAAAACTGGTTTTCCTTTTTAGCTGCTGAGTGGTGGTACAATACCACATTTCAATCCTCCATTAAAACTACACCCTATGAAGCCTTATATGGGCAACCCCCTACTCTTCACCTACCTTACATGTCAAGAGATTCTATAATGGAAGAGGTAGACAGGAGTTTGCTCACCAGGGAATTCAAGTTCCAATTGCTGAAGTATCACTTGCAAAGAGCACAATAAAGAATGACTACACAGGCCAACAAACACAAGTCCGATCGTCAGTTCAAGGAAGGAGACTGGGTGTACCTTAAAATCCAAACCTACAGACAAATAAGCATGTCAGGTTCTCATTTCTCTAAACTCTCAGTCAAATATTATGGACCATACTAGATTTTACAAAAGATTGGACCCGTAGCCTACAAATTGTCTTTGCCACCTCAACTCCTCATCCACCCTACATTCTATGTCTCTCAACTTAAACTCGACCACAAACTCCCTGAGAAAATTTCCCATCCCCCAATCATTGACATTTCCAGTCGTTACTGCCCTCAACCTCAACAAATTTTGGACAGGAGATTGGTGCAAAAAGGGAACAAAGCCGTCACTCAAGTTCTGATTCAATGGGACAAAACAACATATGATCAAGCCACCTGGGAACACTGTCGCTCACTTAGGACCAGGTTTCCTACTTTCCTTCCTTGAGGACAAGGAAGATTTTGACAACGGGGATCTGATACGAGGCAGCTTGCGACGATAGTACCTCCCTCTTTAGAAGGAGGACATGGTAGTTAAGTTAGGTAATTAGGGAGTTGATGGCATCTTTTAGAAGGGACAGTTTAGCCCAGCTTAGTTTTAAATTATAACTTTTAGATATTACACATTGGCCCTGTAATTTTCCTTGTCTTTTATACTAAAGGTCCTAGTAGGCCATTAAGGAAGGGGATCGAGTGTCAGTAGAGGAATACCCTCTCACTCAACCTATATATATATTGTAATTATCACTACTCGTACAACATAATGAGATAAGAATCTTTCTATTTCTGCCTTAGTTATCTTTTCTTCTTCCTTTTTGCTTCCTTTTCCATTTTTGCGCAGCCTTCTTTTTCTTCTTTTTACCGTTTCATAGTTTTTTGTACCAAACTACCATTTGTTAAAACTAATACATTAATCATTTGTTCGTGTGGCGATTTCTATATATTGGCTAATTCACAAAAAGATTAAACCTTTTTTTAATTATATTTTTCTCCACTTTTGACATGCAAAGATGAGAAACTTATTTTAATTTTGTGGATGCAGATCAGCAGATGTGTATGGAATCAAGACATGCAGAGTTGATATAGGATTTGAAATATGCACAATAGGATTAAGAGATGGATGCTTTCGAAAATGTGTGGAAGGAACAGGACGTGCTGTTAGTGAAGGAACTTGTATAATTAATGAACGTGGTGTACGAACCTGCAAATGTGTATTTTATTGTGCCTCAAAAACCATTATATTCTATCCCTTAGATTTTTTTTCAAACTTTTCATAGTCCTATAGTCAATTACTTCTCTCTGTGCCTGCAAATGTGTTGATTTATTGTTATTAGAAATAACAATTTGGTGTATATGAGACTATGAGTTAATTTCTAATTATTTTGAAAAGCGTACCTGATTTGTACATCCATCATGTCTCTTCAGTGGATTTTATCTTTGTTATCAACTAATTAGTGCAATAACAAATAATCAAAAATGACTCAAAGTATGAAGTGGATTGTGCACTTGGGTGTTCGCTGATATGGTCGACTTATGTTTTTGGAGTAATTCTGTTGTCTTTGATCCTTTTTGGGTTGTAGCAGCTATACCAATTGTTCATTAACTATCTAAACAACGATTTTTCAGTAAACATCGACAAAACAGAGACCAAAAAATTAAGCACTCCAATCACATGGTAATATGAATTTTAACAGAACTAGAAAATTCTAGAGGGTTTTGGTTGAGTTGGGACTAAGAGTTTGCTTTTAAATTCTTATGGCTATTCTTAAATGGTACACATTTTTAAGAATTCTGAGGTGAAAATTACTGCGGTGTAAGTTTGGGTCTCTGGATTTGCGCCACGCCTTTTTCTTTTATAATATGTTTTCCTCCACCTATATAATCTCTTTCTTTGTTTACTTGCTGAAATTTTAAGTGGACTATGCACTTGTAGTGTTTGATGATATGCCTTCTTATTTGGTGTTACTTATTTGGGATTAATGGTGTGTTTGGTATAACGGAAAATATTTTTCGTGGAAAACTTGGAAAATAAGTAGTAATTTTATTCATTTTTCGGTGTTTGATACGCAAATTAAGGAAAATAAATTTTCAAGAGTATTCATAATTTAGATACAATAAACATGAAGCCATAAACTTTCGAACCAACAATACCCATAAATTTCATAAACTTCTGAACCGCTAAACTTTCGAACCCATAAATTTTATAATTTCTAAACCGGTAAACTTCTAAACACATAAACCTCCAAACTCATAACTTTGGAA
>ML306381.1:10006-73716 GCA_005239505.1 Nicotiana paniculata | reverse complement strand
GGGGGGGGGGGTGATGCAGAAAAACGAAAAAGGCTATTTTTCAAAAAATTTAATTTTCACTTGAAGATGAATTTTGAAATTTTTCAAAAATTTGAAAAACTCCAAAAGGCTGTTTTTTAAAACATTCACTCAGATCATTCAAAAAAATTCAAAAACAATCCAAAATTATATTTATGTCCAAACACAATCTAATTTCCAAATACCACTTTCACTTAAAAAAAAATTCACTTTTTTTTTTTGGAATTTTACTATTATTATGTCCAAACGCCCATTAAATTTTGTCTCTGCAATTTGAGTTCTTTCTTTCTACTATTTAGCGACACAAAATTGACATAGGGATACTAAAAGTCACATAAGGCCAAGCCCATAGAGAAAGAGATAGGGTAGAAATTGCATGGACGCTTTATTTGATCGCCCCCATTTAACCTATATTCATATTTTTAAAATTATTTAATCTATATCCTAATTTTTACAACTTCAGGTGCAGCCTTCCTGATACCTGTGTAAAACTTCAGCTTATTTAGTGCTGAAATTTTTACAAATTAACTAAACAACTTCAACATCCTCTTGAAGTTTTTGAAAAAGTTTTATGACAAAACTAATTAATCCAGGACAAAACTTCATCTTATTTAGTGCTGAACTTTTTATAAATAAACTAAATAACTTCAGCATCTTCTGCTGAAGTTTTTGAAAAAGCTTTATGACAAAACTAATGAATCCAGGACAAAACTTCAGCTTATTTAGTGCTGAAATTTTTACAAATGAACTAAATAACTTCAGCATCTTCTGCTGAAGTTTTTGAAAAAGCTTTATGACAAATCTAATTAATCCAGGACAAAACTTCAACTTATTTAGTGCAGAAGTTTTTACAAATGAGCTAAATAACTTCAGCATCTTTTGCTGAAGTTTTTGAAAAAGCTTTATGACAAAACTAATGAATCCAGGACAAAACTTCAGCTTATTTAGTGCTGAAATTTTTAGAAATGAATTAATAACTTCAACATCTTCTGCTGAAGTTTTTGAAAAAACTTAATGACAAAACTAATTAATCCAGGACAAAACTTCAGCTTATTTAGTGTTGAAGATTTTACAAATGAACTAAATAACTTCAGCATCTTCGGCTGAAGTTTTTGAAAAAGCTTTATGACAAAACTAATTAATCCAGGACAAAATTTCAGCTTATTTAGTGCTGAAGTTTTTACAAATGAACTAAATAACTTCAGCACTTCTGCTGAAGTTTTTGAAAAAGTCTAGAATGCTGAAGTTTGTCTAATTGCCTTTGCTACTTCAGGCCCGTATGCTTGAAGTTTATGCAAAAAGTGGGTACGCTTGCAATTTTTTTTTGCAAAGCGGGTATAAGTTAAAACGTGACCCAAAAAGCGAGTATAGATGCAAAAGCCCCATAGATGGAATTAATGTAGCACTATAAACTACTCATGGCTTCATTTTTTCATATTTTTTCTTACCACATTATTGGGTGTTTGATACGAAGGAAAATATTTTCATGGAAAATGAGTAATTTTGTCACCTATTTTCCCTTGTTTGGTTGGGTGAAATTTTTTTTCCGAAAAATATTAATTTATGTTACTCTCATCACCCCCTTCACCCAAGTCCCCATATTTCCTTGGCCCCCTCCCCCACCCAAAAAAAAAACCTAACGTTTTCAGGTCTCTATTTTGTTCAACAATTTAATTATTCTTCTAAAAATTTATACAAACCCAAAGTAACTTTTTGGAAGTTGAAAAAGAGTTTGAAAAATATCTTTCTTTCTCTTGATAGAGAAAACATTTTCCTCCAATTGGAGAAAAATGAGTTGATGAGGAATTCCAAAATATTTAAGCCAATCATACATGAAAAAATTGAAAAACATTTTCCGAAAAATATTTTCCGCATACCAAACACACCCTATATCAGTAGAATTTGGTTGATGAAGTGATGCAGTCTTGAAATATGCATATAGCATGTGGCATGAATAGATAGGAGGAAAACTTAATAGTTAGAAAAGCACATATAATTGCTCTTTCGGGGACTTCTGATAAAAAGAAAAGCATTATGTAATTGCGGTTGAAACATCACATTAGTAAAAGCAAGCAGAGGTAAAGAAATTTTCTTCACAAAAACCTCAGCATGTAACAACTAAACTTTAAACGATAAATTAAATATATAAGTACAGAAGAATAACATTGCAATGAACTTCGCTACGGCATAAGGCGACCCTGCGAAGTAGCATTAGTTACTCTTGTTTGGCGTGTCCTTGAAATTTTCCGAATTGACTCTTCACCAACAATGTTGGATCCTTTCTCAGTACAACAACAACAGACCTAGCGTAATCCCACATGTGGATCCTTTCTCAGTATAACAATAACAACAACAGACCCAGTATAATCCCACAAATGGATCCTTTCTCACTATAGCAATAACAACAACAACAACAACAACAACAACGACAGACCAAGGGATTGATTCAAAATAATCCTATCCGATCCATGAGTCTTGTGACAGGATAACACTCCATCATGTAACACGAACTAAATAATAGATCAGATACAATCCTATCCGATCCTTTCCCACCGGCTGCATGTTGTTGGCCAAATTTGTGTGTTGTTCCCAAGAAGGGTGTCTCCCATTTTCACTTAGTTATGCATTCTTCATTCTCAGCCCTCCTTGCGTGTTGTTCCCAAGAAAGGCGTCTCCCATTTTCACTTAGTTATGCATTCTTCATTCTCAGCCCTCCTGGAGAAACATCAGTAAGTAGGACTATTATATTAATTCTCAATTATTAATCACAAGACAGTAAGATAAGCACTTGCCACCAGTGAGTCGTTCATATATGTTTGTCGGAAATTTCCTATTTCTTGTTCAGGCAAGACGATTGGTTAATCACCTGGTTTGGGAGCGTTGGTCATATCTTTTACTGTTCTTTCGGATGAATGTAAATGAAGGCAGGTTATTGGAAGACAATTATAGATGCTAAATTTGGTGCTCAAGGCCACTGGTGTACCAAGGAAAGCACATTACCACATGGGGTTGGAGTTTTGGAACACATCAGCAGTCACAAGAACGAATTTTTCCAGAACACATATTTGGAAACACATCAGCAGTCATAAGAACGAATTTTTCCAGAACACATCCTTCAGAGTTGGCGATGGTCAACATATCAAATTCTGGGAAGACAAATGGATTGGCAGCACAACCCTACAGGAATCCTACCCTGTGTTATATTAGCTTGCATGTAACAAGGATGCTTCTATTGCCCAATACAGAGAAAACAATAGCTGGAACCCCACATTCAGAAGGAATCTTCAAGATTGGGAAATCAATGACCTACTCACTCTCCTTGCAGCCTTGGAAGAATATAACCTTAGTCCACATATACCTGACAGAATCTTGTGGGGAAGCACACAGTCAAAGCTGGTCACTATCATCTATGCTCTCAGAATGGCATCCTGGAGGATTGGTCATGGAAACGTGTGGAAGATTAGACTACCTCTGAAAGTCTCATGCTTTTCTTGGATAGCACTTAATGAAGCATGCTTAACACAGGACAACCTCAACAAAAGAGGCATAACCTTAGTGAAAAGATGTTATTTGTGCCACCAAAGTTCAGAGGATGTCTGCCACCTATTTCTACACTGCCCTTTCACAGCTGATCTCTGGAACTTCTTCCTTTCTATTTTAGGTTTACATTGGATCATGCCTCAGAACATTAAGGAAGCGTTTGTTAGTTGGCATTTTGGAGAGTTAAGATCATCAAAAGGATATGGAGGATGATCCCAGCCGTAATCTTTTGAAGTGTCTGGACTGAAAGGAATAGCAAATGCTTTGATGAGATCTCAACTCCAACTTACACTCTTAAGGCCAGATGCTTAGTTAGATTGTTTAGCTGGCATTTTCATTCCCTTGTAAACAATGTTGTTAATTTTTGGATTTTGTTAGCTCCTTAATCCTAGCATAGACATAGTTCTGGAGCTAACTTTTTGGCTGCCTTGTATTCTGCATCTTCTGGATGCCTTTTATTAATGATAATTACTTACTTCATCAAAAAAAAAACTTATCTGATGTAAATGTACTACTTGAAAACATAAAGAAGGAAGCTTTATTCGTGTGTAAATAATTAATGCAGGTTTCAGTTCACTGGATTCCCAAGTAGAGATGCTTACTCAATACCAAAAGCTGCCATCGTTTCAATAACCTCTCTCAACCAGAGCAACGTTAGAAATTTTAGGTGTCTTTTATGGTTATATTAAATGGAAAAAAATGAAATAGGATATTTAATTAGGTAGTTAAGAAGGGCATTTTAGTAATTTAACTTTTCAGTTTGAGGTTCCCACTTTGGCGTTTGGATTGACTTTTAAAAAGTAATTCATAAGCTAAAAACCAAAAGTCATAAGTTGGTAATACCCAATTTTTGGCTTTTGGCTTACTTTTGTACTTTTCATGCCTAAAAGTGCTTTTAAGCACTTTTTATCATTGCCAAACACCACAAAAACTAGAAAAGTGCTTAAAAGTCAATAAGCACTTAAAATAAGCCAATCGAAATATAGTACTAGTTTCTCGACATGTGCGTGTGCGTTGCAACTTGCACGTGTATGCTCGATCATGGAGTAAACAGATTTTAAAAATAAAATCGATACAACTAAAGCAGAAGTTTTGTGTAAATAATTATACACGAAGAACAAAATTTAAAAAAAAAAAACTCTCATCAATGTGAAGCTCAACGCAACATAGTGTTAGAACAATAACAATTCTTCTGATATATCAAATATTTAGCTTCATCACTATTTCCTTGTTTTGGAATATTTCATCAAAAAAATTTAAATGTGAATATGAGTAACATCAACTATGATGGCAAATATTTCATGTCTTAAAGTTTCTGCCATGATTTAAGTAATTGTAGCCTCCTAAACCCGAATCTAAAAATCTCGGTGGACAAGCACATTAGCTAATAATGAGAAACAATCCACCTGCATAAATGCATTGACTTGTTTAATTAGGTGAGAAAAATAATCCATAACTTAATAAATGAAATAGCTAGTGTAGAGTGAAATCTTTTCAATAGTCACGCTTACAAACGAAAATATTAGTTACAACTTATCCTTCAAGTCTATCTTGGAAGAATGTGAAGTTAATAAAGGAAAACGATTAAAAACTAATTTTCACTCATCATATACTTGACCTCCAATGTTTAATCTATAGCTTCCTAAAAATATTTCCTATCTTGTAGCGCATAGACGTATTCAACGTATTTTCTGTCTTCTCCGCAACTTAATTTTGCTGTGCTAACTTTTAAATCTCACTTGGACCATAGAAAAAGAAGAAAAAAAAAGTAACTCTAACCTCATAGAAGTAATTCTGGTCGTGAGATCCCTAAGTGTGACATATGAATCTCTTCCACTTACAAAAACTATCAACCATTAATGGATGAGCTGAAGAGGCCTGAACACAAGTCATGTCATATAAATATGGTTGAATATTGTATCACATTGACTTCAGAAATTAAGGTTCCAACTAACAATCTTACGTCCATAACAGTGATTTTAAAATATTCACTTGGATGCTTGAAAAAGGAATGAATACTATATGGCTAATGACACAAATAGTGGCATTGTCAAATGCAAAAAATGAAGAGGTCAAGCACAGGAATTTTCTTTTACAAATAATAAACTCTGAAGAAGACATCTTAGAGTTTCTTCCCCTGTTATCCCATCAAATTTTTATCTTTCATCTTCAATGGACCATATGACTGCTTGAGAATTTCTCTAATATGTCAATATAACTCAATGGTATTTCTCAGTTGTCATCTCCAATTCCAATTGAAATCCAAGTGAGATTCTAAAGTCTAGTGTCATCTTTTTCATAAATTAATGGGTATTATTTTTTTCATAATTAGCACAGGGTACCAGACATAAAATTGTTATTTTCCTTCTGTTTTCATGTAAAGAAAAAAAAAATTATTTCTTCCTCTACTAAGCAGTCAAATCTTTCAGGAAACTCAAGCAAATCGCACTGGTCTTACTAACAAAGAAATCAAAAGAAGGACAGCAAAGCTTAATTACTGAAAGTACCGAGACCTTACCCTCATCTCAGTATCCTTTTTTTCAGCAGTCTCTGCATCCTCACCATGTATTCCATCATAGAGTCCTCAACATCAGAAGCCAAAAACAGATTGAAGTTTACTTCCTGTCAGTGGCCAAGTAAGTTCGTTGACAAAAGGTTGTCTCTATCTACCTATCATCATCAAATAACATGTATTACGAAATTGCAGTTTTTAATACAGGATAAACCACATATTGTATTAAACAACATGATGTATAACATAATATTCCCCACTAGTGAGATTTCACTAGGTCATTGTTGTTGTTGTTGTATGTATAACATAATTTTGAAAATAAAAAACTTACCTCTTGTTGGCTGGTACATATCTTCTCATGAATGCTAGGATGAATTTATGCCACAATATGGAACTCATCTCTTTCACTTCCTTTCATGTTACTGAATCTCTTGGTAGTGTCTTACCAACAGATATTACTCTGAAGGCATGCCAAGAAACCGGTTCTATGGTGGTTTAGTGAACACAATGATGAAATTGAAATTAAATCTCACATGGTGGTGCACTCTTCAAGCCTTCCATCTAGAACCCATAACATGGCGTCTCAATGTTCAACTATATTCCAGTCCCTGCAAACATATTTAGAGGCTTCCTAATCAAAATTAAAAGAAACGTTGACAGTATAAAGTAGTAATAAGTGATAATAGAAGAACAAAATAAGTGAATAAGTGAAGTGGTTTGAATAAGAAAATTTCCATTGGAGGTATAACTACAAAATGTGGAACTTTGTGAAGGAGCATATCTCTTCGTAACAATAAGTAAGCGTCTTTTCATTTAAGCCTGTTTGCTAAGTGTTTTTTTTATTAGGGTACTTAATTTAAATAGGTTACTAATTAAAAGGGATATTTTGGTAATTTAACTTTTAACTTAAGGCTTTCCCACTTTTAATATAGTATAGATAGATAGATATAGATAACAAAAGTTTAGTCCATTATAAACTAGAGAACAGTTAATGCTTTTCCTTAAGAGAGAATCTCTGTGATCCAAATAAAAGCAGATAGGACGTAATCTCGAGACTTATTTCAACAAGGAAATCAGAGTACAGACATCTATGTAACTCACATTATTCAAGGTATTTCTATTTCACTTGGAAGTTTATTTATCTCTTCCATACGACTTTTACTGCAATACCCCCTTATTGTTGCCAAATAGAAAAGGATGGAAGGAGCCCTCAGAGCTTTGGTCTAGTGGTCAGAGCACAACATATGAGGTGTGGGTTAGGTGCACATCACTGATTCGGACCCTGCCGCATATAAAGCCTGGTATTTAAGTGGAGAAGAATAAATAGACAGACCCCTTATACACCAAATTTCAAATTGTGGGCCATAGGTTTTTGGGGATTCCTCGATTATCAAAAGAAAGAAAGAAAAAAAGGGATGGAAGGAACAGATAATTAAAGAGTTCCCTTACATATTTCAGGAATAAGGTGAACAGCTCATGGAGTTTTTTCTTCTGATGGATGACAGACATAAGGTGGAAGACAGGTTTACTTTGGACGGGTGACAAACACAAGGTGAAATCACAAATTCTCCATGGAGTAATCCTGCATGCCTATTCTCAAATACAAATAAAAGGTGAAAAGCAAGAATCTTAAGCGAAGAGGAAAGATCATGTCCTTAATGATTAAACCATAATCTTATCCATGATGTTAATACCATGTCTTTGAAATAACGAACTAACAATTTTAGGATGTGATTCGAAAAGTCAATGAAGGTGTTATGACCTTGACAATTCTATCCATCAACAGCATAATTTCTTCAAGAATCTTCCCGGAAGAGAAATGGGCTAGATTTGGCTGTGCTATGATGCCATTACAAAGATGTCTTCCTTACACGCTTATTATGCTCAACAGTAAAATGCAATAAATGCATGACTATCCAAGAGGAATCCCAGCTCCTAATAAAGCATGTCATGATTTTTTCAATACTCACAAGATATAAGAAGTTATACTATCTACCACTTATAGAATGAATAAATAGACAGTCTCGTGAGTAAAGGAAATGAAACATTTCTGTCTGTCTCCGTGTCCATTGACCTGCTATAGTCACTGCCATTTTAGGGACAACAAGTTAACTATTGTATTGTTCTTTTTCTTTTTTTGATAAGGCAAAAAAACCTTTTATTTGATTGACAGGTACCGAGCAGTTAAGTATTGTATTTTTCCACACAACAAAACAAAAAGAGCTCAATAAAAAACCTAATTAGCTGCCAAAGATAAACAGGAAAAGTGCAATTTTAAGAGGAATGTGTACAAGGCAATGAATTACGGCCATACAGTTAATGATTCGCAAATTCCAAAGGACACTTAAGATGCTGTATAGCAGAACAAACATTGATAAAGAGCTATTTCATTTTGTTAATGAAGAAAACAAAAACAGTAAGTGGTCGTAAATTTGTCATTTGAAAAAATCACTAAATTCATTCAATATTTTCCATGATATACAAGCACTAAATTCTTTGGCTCCTTTATAGTACCTCCTTCAACCTAGGAAAGATTGATTCACCCTGATAACCGAACATAACTTCTTCCAAAACCTAACTGATTCACTTATCATCATGATATTACTTTAAAGTTGCAACCCACATATGCAGACTAAGCGCCATAATCCTCATCTGTCGTACCTATGGCTGCTTTTTCAGTGCGTGTTCCTTTGCTAGAGGAGGCATTGAAAATGAATTGGAATTTCAGTTTTTTGTACAGAGGGATATCTGTTTAGGGCCTGCAGTACGTGTGCAGGTATATTTTATTTGTTGGGTAATTCGAAGGCATTCAACTTTACCTAGTAAAAATAGGCATGTCTCTTCCCATTATTTTTAAATGTTTAATAAACGATTTATGCATATAATAGTATAATTCTATGAGAAATACTGTCCTCAAATAACATGTTATTAAACTTGTGTAACCATTTCCACTGGGTGAGTCCCTCGTAGAAAAGAGAAGTGTGAATCTTTGGTTCTTGTAGCTAGTGTTATCGAGAAGTGTGAAACTTTGGTATTATGTATAAAGAACAGATGCAAGTTCCCAAAGAAGTATTCTAGAACTACTGCATTCAATGAAATTTCATATGATTGCTTTTTTGACAAGCCCTTGCCATAAAGATGACATATGTTGCATAAAGCTATGAAAAACTTGATGTGCTTTTTTGAGCCATGTTTCATCTGTTAGAGAGGCCCACTCTAATAGATTAAGAAAATATGTCCACGGTGGCTCGTTCATAAGAGAACTTTTGATGCCCTGTGTCCCCTTACAACCTAGGATCAATGGTGATAAAGGTGATAGTTCCATATCCCTTGTTTAACAAAATGATTGGTCTAGCAACAAAGAGTGTGGCCTAGTGGTCAATGAAGTGGGAGGAGAGTCATGAGGTCTCGGGTTCAAATTCCAGTTGAGGCAACAAACACTAGGTGACTTCTTCCCATCTGCCCAAGTATTGGCGAGCGGAGTTACCCGGTACCTATGTTGGTGGAAGGTACCTACTGGAATTAATCAAGGAGTGCACAAGTTGGGCCAAACATCGCCGTCATAAAAAAATGATTGGTCTGCCTATTAGTTTCGGACATTATTTCCATGTGTTAAATCATGCTCCTTATGCTATCTTGTGCTTCAAATATGACGCTAAGTATGTCAAAAGAACTAGACCCAGAAAATGTGATTTGAACAGTTAGGAAAAGATAAAAAGAAAAACACTCTGTGGCACCAACTACAGTTTCAAATCCTGTAATGGTGAATGCTTTCTAGATGTGGAAAGATCACCGGTGACCAGCCTGATAAGAAGTCAGACACTTACAAATGATCTTTAGTCAAACTACTATATCACTTCAAAAGAGAGCATAGTAATTCCAAAAGTGGTGGGGGTATCAAAGCTTTTAAAAGGTGGCGTATCTTCAAAATCAAAGAACCCCTGGCATATATCTATGTCACCTTTTCTCGAAGGAAAAGACCATCAAGTAAGCATCCAGCCACAACCAATTTAACAATAAATATTCAGTTAAATCATGAAATCTGAATAAAGTCGACATCACAATGAAATGAATATGTATAAAATACCTACATACTATTGAATTGGAGTGACCAGATGCATCCTAAAACGGTGCTGTATATAGTTACTGAAAAAGTGAGACAGGACTTACATCTGTTCTTATGTTAAAAAAATTCATGCAGAAAGATATTCTCTACAGATAAAGAGAGACCTCCAATTTATGAATTTAAAGAAGTCACATACCTCCATCTTTGACAGCTAAGTAATCTTCGAGTACTATCATCATTTGGTTTTCCCAATTGCAGCCAAGCTTTCCAATAGTTCAATAACGAGAGGAAAAAGTTCATTTCTCATTTCTTGGATGAAACTCTGGTATCATATTAACCAAAAAAGGACCTTCCCCTATTAACAAAAGTAGTTCTATTAGCAATGACATTGTGTCTTTACCAGCTGGAAAACCCCTTCCAACAATTTCCTTCAAAAGAGCATTCGCTTTGTTAGCTGTATTACTCTTGAGCAGTCCATGCACAATAAGATTGGAAGTGGCATTCTCGGGGAAAGAACCATTGTCCTCCATTTTTCTTAGCAACTCTTTGGCTTCATCTACTAAACCTTCAATACAAAGTCCATTTACTGTTACATTGTATGTTATAGCATCAGGGTGCAACCCTATGGAATAAAGCTTATCAAAAATTGAACGACTTTTATCAAGCTTCTGAATTTTAAAAAACCCATCGTTGCCTGTATTATAGATCAAAATATTAGTATCTTCTTTTTGTTTATCCCACCTATGAAAGAGGGACATAGCTTCTTCAACATGTCCATTCTTTAAATAACCATGAAGCATTACACCACAAGTGTAAATGTCGGGACTATGGCCTGCGTTTTGCATCTCAGAAAAGAAACTTTCTGCGCACTTAACTCTACCAACTTCAAATAGGCCTTGCAAGATAGTACAATATGTAACAATATCAGATTTTAACCCCTTTTGCGAGATTTCACAATATAAATGCATAGCCTCGTCTAATTTCTTTTGCTTGCAATATCCATTGACTAATATGTTGTAACTAAAGATGTCAGGCTTGATGTCAGAATCAATCATAGAGTCCAAAACTCTCCTTGCTACATCTATTTCAGCGCGCAAACAATACCCTTCCATTATCGCATTGTAGGTAATTGCATCTGGCTTTTGACCTCTTTGGATCATTAGCTGTAACACTTGTACAGCATCTTCAACCATCCCTTTCTTGCAGAATGCATCTACCAACATGCTGAATGTGTGCACGTTTGGGAAAATATGAAGAAACATCATCTCATCCAAAAGAAGCCTAACCTTTTCCCACTGATCCAACTTACACAAACCATCAACCAGTGAACTATATGTAAGTATGTTGGGAGTAATGCCTTTCCGTTTCATTTCATTGAACAGGTTGAAAGCAGCACCTACCATCTTGTCTTTGCAAAGCGCATCTACGACAATGCTATACACAACAGTGTTAGGTTTGGGATCCCCTTGTTCCATTATCCTCAGCAAACTAAGAGCTGTTTGAGTATGTCCTTTTTTACAAAGACCATTCATGACGGTACCATACATAACTTCATCAAGCTCACAAATTTTCTCAGTGACCAGCTTTTGAAACAACCACATGGCATCTTGAATCTCATTTTGTTCAAAAAGCCCCCTCGTAAGAGTGCTGAAAGTAACCACGTTAAACTGAACACCACTCTTGAAGAAAATACCCAGAACCGAAAACCCATGTTCAGCACGATCCAACAAGCAAAAACAATTAATCACAATAGTCAAGATATAATCATCAAAGGATATCCCCAGTTTCCTCATCTCTCCAAAATATGAAACAACGGCAGAGTAATGTTTCATATTAATCATCACCCTAAACAATTTTGCGAACTCTATAACCGAAGGAAGAGGTTGTGTTCGGACCATTTGATGAAAAACGCAAACAGCATCGTTTAAATTATTTACATGTCTCAACTCCCTAAAAACAGCAACTTTACGCTTTCTAGAAATCGACGGTTTTTCTTGAAATGAAGAATGTAAAGCAGAACAAGAATGAAACATAGTTGCACGGCGGCCAAGTGATAAAGGAAACAATAAATTACCTCTGTTGCAGAGAGGTTTTATCCATGAATGAGAGAGCATGATGGCTGCTCTGTTTGTTCCTCATTGTCTACGTTTCTTGCATCCTTCCGAGTTTTGTGCTCAATTGCTCAATGGACTGTTGAATCGGGTAATTAAGATTTGGGCTAATTTGGATGATACCCGATTGGCGCAGTCCAATTGGGTAATTGGGGGAGGGCTTTTGGGCCGCCATGGAAGTTATATTGGTAGTAGGGATAATACACAATTACCTCCTAGAATTGTGTCCCTTTACCAGTTACACTTTGCGGGGGTCCTGTGACCCCCTTATATTTGTTAGAAGTGTAATAAATAACACATTTTGTTACTTAGCACAAGCTCAACTAAATAAGGCGAAATGGCTTCTTGGCCATTAGACTTGTAAAGCATTTGAAAGCCGATATATGGACTTTCTACTTTCCCATTTAAACGCTCGAACTCATGATTCCCTAACTAATAAACATATTTGACCGTTGATCATGTCTATGTGACGTCAGCTGGTCCTAATCAGCATGTTGCGTGAGGAACACGACGCTTAGGAGCATGAGAGCTCTCTTCCCGACGCCCAACGGTCCAAAATAGTGTTATTTAAGAGGGTTATTATTCATTCATTCTAAAATACATTATCCCTTTATTTTTCTAAAATTTGAGGCTTTATTTTTTAAAAAAACTTTTTTCAAACCGTGAAAATGATGTAAAGCCCTGTATTTTGTCATTGTGGAGTTGAAGTTAAGTTTTGCATCACTTGGAAACCAACAAATCCAGAAAGAAGGTTTTATGGGTGCTCAAATTATGTTCAAAATCATTCTTGTAATTATTTTTAGGTGGTTTGACCCACCTCTTCCAGATCACTATAAACAAGTGATTCAGATCACTATAAACAAGTGATTCAGGGCTGTTATCAAGAATTAGAAAGAGAGATCAACTACAGCGTAGTAAGAGGGTGAAGATCATTGTAACTTTAGTTGTTGTATTAGTACTAATCGTTGTAAGTTAATTCTTAGTCTAGTTAGCACTAATCGGTGTCTTCATAACCCCCTGTACAATAATAATGACAAAAAGTGTGATGTATTTTTGTGGAATGAAAAGCAATATTTTGACATAAACAAGCTGACATATATAAACAACCAAGTTCGATTAGCCTTTTTGGTTGACAAAATTAGTTACTGAAAGTTATCTAATAGTATAAACAATTTAAACATTGTGCCAAAATAAAAGCAATGGTTAAACATCCATAATTAACCTTTAAATTAAGTTATGCAACTAACAGACTTAACCTATCACAAAAACAAACATTCAACATATTATTATGGTTGAGATTGGTTGATGTTTTGCTGAGATTGACTCGAGTTTGGACATGGAGACTGGCTTGGTTGATATGAGGAATGACTTGCTTGAGTTTGTTTTCTCCTCAACTGTTGTTGAAGTTGCCTTCGAATTATAGCATTTCTTCCTGGCCACCTTAGTCCAGGTGCACTGTATCCAAGATCAATATTGGTCTGCCCCGCATCCACTATTTTTGTAGGAGCGGAAAGTACCCTATCTCTTGATCCACACTGCATAGGAAGTCAAATTAACATCCAAACTACTAATATCTAAATAAAAATCCAAATCCAGATCACATACGCTTTCTGTCATGGTTCCTGAATCACTAAACAAAATACCAAATCCGGTAGCTTTTTGTCTTCCTCAAAGTCCAGTAGCTCTTGGCCTCCACAAACACTAGATAGAATATCTTCAGAAGTCATTGATGTCATACTTCCACTATCTTGATATAAGATAAAGTACTATCTAACAATAATAAAGTGTTATCTAATAATTTAAAAATTATTGTCTTAATACAGCTTGGCTAAAGTAAAAAATATTTGGTATACACAACTGATAAATCGAATATCGAACCGAGATTCTTAAATACCTAAACGAAGAACCGAATGCTACCCATATAGTCAGCAGGCTCAAATCTCTTAAAAAATATTGCACACATTGCATGGGAGCATGGAATTCCTTTGAGATTCCATGATCTGCATGTACATGTATTATTGAAAAAGTCGACAATATGTTTGTATACCCCATGTTGTATCTCATACCCAGTGTCCCCGCTCAATTTAAATCCATGCTTAACTGCATATTGAGATTGTTCCTCTATGTACCCCATTGCCATAGGAGATACATCAGAAATTCACCTTGTTGCAAATTCTCTCATGGTAGTCATCCTCTCCATCACCTTCACTATAATCTCTTCTAACATGGTTATGATAGATTCGTTCCAAGTAGATACGATCCAGCTGTTAAAAGTCTCACACATCTTGTTCTCCATAGAATCACATTCACTCCAATATTTAAAGAATGCTCTACACCAACATTGTTTGGGGTATCTCAGTAAATCCTCAACGATCTGCCACCCAATTCTGCCAACTCATCTATCTTAGCCTTCATAAATGCTTCAAATGAAGACCTTGCATATACCGAGAACTTCTTCCTTCTTTTCTCACCTTTCCACTTTTGTTTCCAGTTGCTCCATATGTGTCTTGCACACATTTTGTGCTCAGAATTTGGCATCAACTCAGCCACATATTGAACAAGTCACTTAAGCAACAAGAAAAAGAGTTATAATATCAAAAATATATATAAAGTAATTACAGGGAGAATGGGTGAAATATATACTTTTCCATATCATAAATGATGGTCAGCCCTTCATCTTGGGATTTTGTGAGCTGCAAATCATGCATCGGCACCTAAAAAACCATGACCTTGTGTTCTTTGTCTCATTTTCAACCATTTCCCAAGCAACATGGTACATTTTATTGTTACCATCTTTACGAATACATGATAGTAGTTTCAAAAATGCTCCATCAAAGCCAATAACATTTCTACATCCTTCCAACCAACTTACTTTGCAATCATGTAAGCAAATGTAGATCCCCACAAACACCTCTTTACGGGATATTGTCTCCTTTGAAGTCTTCACATCAACAGTGATGCCAGGATTTGTAGACATCAGCATGTCAGCATAATCATATATTCTAGAAAACTCATGTTTGTAATAACCCAGATACTTACCCATGAACTAATGTTTAGCCCTGTCACATATGAACTTTCCCACATGCACACCATACTTTAGCCTAATAAAATCCTGCAACTTCCTAAGCTTTATGATAGGTTGGTTGATAAACTTGTCCTTGAAAAGCTTAGCTAACCATATTGTATTATTCATCTTATTTCTAGTTACTCTGGAACACTTATGAAGAGGATGGCAGCTTCTGACAATGAAATTCCCTGTGTGTTTTTCCAAGCTTCCCAAAACATGCCATATGCATCTTGTTGAGTTCACACATTTTTCCCTAGCTTTATGTTGCTCATTAGGCCTCAACTTAATTTGAACTCCTATTTGTACATCATAATCTTACAAAGCAGTTCTGAACTGTTTAACACTTTCAAAAACCATTTCCGATTGGAAATGATTTTTCTTGCAAGTAGGATCAAAGTATACCCTGTTGTTGTATCTTAGTTGAGGGTTATGCACCCATCTTCTTCAACTACTTCATCGTTTGTATCCTCAGTACCTGGATCTGAACTGTCCAGATATTTCTCATCCCCTCCCAACTTTCCAGCATATTTGGAACCTCTATCCTTATACATGTTTTCAAAATAAGGTCCCCTCCCAACTTTCCAGCATATTTGGAACCTCTATCCTTATACATGTTTTCAAAATAAGGATTTATACCTACATGTCCACTAGGTACCTCATCAATATTAACTTCACTAGATCTTAATTTACTATTCTTTTCATTCACTTTAGCCTGTCTAACAACAATAACTTGAGGTTCTAGGTCACTTGTCTCTCCAATACTATCCTCATCAATACCATATAATGACTCATATGTATCATCATCATCATCATTATCATAAATAGCCTCATAATCACCATCCTCACTCTCAGTTCCATCATCACCCTCAAAATTAGTTGATAAATGAAAGTTGTAAAACTCATTTTCATCTTTACTAGACTCTTCTGTATACTCTTCTATATGAGCAACCATCTCTTTACCCTTCCCATGAGTGTTATCACTCATATTTATATCATTGCTAGGTGAGTGTGTTTCCCTAACATTAACATCACTTGTTTGCCCATGTGCCATTTCATTAAAGTCACATGGTTGAACATCAATAGGGTCCACATTTATACCACCGTAGACAATAAATTGCGTCGAGAAAATATAATCAAGACCAAAAATATCGCGACAATCGTAGTATTTGGTTTCAAATAATTTGAGTGTTACAATCTCTATGAATCTTCTGATTCTTCTTTTCAACAGTAAATAAATTCAACAAACTTCGATTTGAACTCGCACTTTTTGAATCTTGATTTATTCTTCGTTCTTGAGCTGGAGCTTGATTTCTTAAACTTGACTTGATAATTGCTTGAAGCTTGAAACTTGTGGAGGAATTTGCAGCGTTTGATCTACGAGCTCTTTCTTGTTTCTTGTTATAATTTATGGTGTCTTTTTTGGGTTATGAAGACCCCTATTTATAGTTGTGGGAAGGAGTTATGATAAGAACAAACTCTTTCCGACCAATCAAATTAAAGTGTGACATGGCCGCATTTGATTGGCCAGAACATGTCACTTGCACATGTGGCGCAGTTTCATTGGCTCTTCCGTTTGATTTGGCGTGCCATGTCATTTGACACATGACACCAAATTGGGCCTATAGGAAGAGGACATTTTGGGCCTAATGATTTGGGCTCATCACTTTAGCCCAATTAAACTGGCAAGTCCAATGGATAAAGACTTATTTATTTAATTCATATATATTGGACTTATATAATTAATTTAATTATATTAGCCCGTAGTATTTATTCGGACTAATATATCTTGAATTTAAAATATAATCCAAATTATTTTATGAATTTAATTTTAATAAAATTTATATGCCTACAAATGCCTCCTACTTCAAATCTCGTCGGGGTATGAAATCACTTAACCCGTGACGAGTTTTGAAGTATAACGTACATAAACACACATATCTTTTATGTGCGTGTATAATACACTAGGAATATACATTTGTCCAATAGTAATGATTAGGCTAGGATACGTTGAATTCACATGGTTTCATTCTTGTATCCACGCCATTCAATTTGCCATTCATTTACATTACTTTAGGCCAAACATTTAGCTTATCCATTAGGCTACTAAAGAATCCAAACTGTCATAGAATTAGAATTTGCATGGATGCTGGAATCCTTTCTAAGGTGAAACACCAATTGCCAAATGTTGTTACCGACATAGTTGAGTGTCGTTTCTCACAAGTCCGAATCCTTCTACAGAACTAATTGTAGAATTCTCACATCGTCAAATAACGAACCACTCCTGCTTCTCAAATCTATATAAACTCCTGTACTCATATTTGTTGAGAATCAATTCGCAGTATTTGTAAGCCATTTGAGTATAATTTTGTAGACTCGGAAGCATTGACGCGAAGGTAAATTTTTTTCTTGTGATTTTCTTCCTTTTTTATCCTTTTTGTAGGTCAAACAAGAAGGATGTGCTCTTGTTTAACGAGATGATTCATGCATGAAGAAGACGATCTTAGGGTACGAGGGGAGGAGTACTTTTTCTTGCCCAAATATAGGAGAGATTACTCTCATTGCCCGACTACCGGAGAGATTACTCTCAATGTGGCCCAACTATCAGAGATATTACTCTCGATGTGGGTCGACTACCAGAGAGATTACTCTCAACGTGGCCCGTCTACCGGAGAGATTACTCTCAAAATGACCCGACTATCAGAGAAATTTATCTCAATGTGGATCGATTATCAGAGAGATTACTCTCAAAATGACCCGACTATATGAGAGATTACTCTCAATGTGGCCCGACTATCGGAGGTCATTTCACCCATTTAGACCTTTGTGTTCATTCTAATATTCTTGCTTTGGACTTTGACGACCCTTTTTTTTGCAGCCCGAAGAGATGGAGAAATTCAGAGACTATACCTCGCCTTCCTCTAAACTTAGATATTTCGTAATTGAGACTGAAGATGGCATAGAACAAACCAAGATTTTGGTTCACGCCCCGCAAGCTGGCCGGTATGCAGCTTTCGGCCTTCTTTTAGGAACTCCCTTCATGTAGAAAACTGGACCTCGAAGCACAAATCTACTTCTAATCCATTTTCCAAGATGTGGTCTCTCTGAGCGCCAATCCATCTCCACGTAAACATTGCTAACACCCTTCCAAACTTAGGGCGTTGCTAATTCAAGGCGAAGTACGTTGGGGAAACACAACAACAATCGAGGGCGAGTATCGTCATATTCCAAGATTTTGGGAATGGGCTGAAGATGTACTTGGTGGAAGCCAACAACCCTGAGTAAAACAAAGATTTATGATGTTGTCTACGCCTCACTTTTCACTTATGATCGAAACTCGAACATTTTACAAGCATTTTGTGAAGCTTGGTGCCCCAAGACGAACACACTTCTTACATCAGCTGGGGAAATTTCGATCTCTCCTTGGGACTTGCATATCCTTGGAGGTCTGCCTATTGCGGGTTCTCCGTATGAAGAAGTGGGACATGAGACAAGAGTACTTATTGGTTTGGACCAAAAACAGATGAGATTTATCCCTCGATCTTGCGAGTATATTTGTTTGATGTCTTTCATCACCTTAAGGACGGTACGGGTGCTAACCAAAAGGTCTCCTTCAGCACTTGGACAAATTTTTGGTATAAAAAACTTTAATATATAAACCTGCCTCGCTGCGAAAGGAAAATAAATCTGCACGCCTAAAGTCAACGCATAATCCTAACTGAGTCATTCCTGAGACAACGAGGTGGTCGAGTGATCAAGAAGCTATATTCTCTAAGCTTAGGGTGAGGTCTGACAAGAAAGATGAAATATATGTAGCAACATTTTTATCAATTTGGCTATTTGACTTTGTGTTTCCCAAGGCATAAAACTTCATTTGTCCTGAGACTTTTAAGATGGCAAGCACGATGGCAGACGGGCGAAAGATTAGCCTTGCGATTCCAGTTTTGGCAAGTATTTATCACGGTTTGAACAAGATTTCGTGTTCTTCCCAACTTGATCAGGCCAGAGTTTGTTTTCCCATTCATTATGTTTACGACTGGCTTGCACATTACTTCAAAACCTATTATCCACTTGCTAAGGGTTCGTTTGTCCCTTTGATGGTGGCATACTCAGGAGAGGGAGCTGCGAGGTACTTTGATGAGAAGGATGCAAGAAAACGCATCCATACTAGGGAGAATATAGTTTGGACACCAACAATGTTAACCAATTATCGTCCTTATTATTATGTGGATAACGATGCCCCTTAAGAGTTAGAGTCAAATTACTTCATGAGCTTACGTTTTAGTTACCTCCCTTTGAGGTATGGTAACTCATTCATCATCGAGACATATAGCCCGCATCAGTTTGGTCGTCAATTTAGGTTTTACCAAAACGTCTCCGGTTTTTTGGAGAATGATATTTGTAACGCCTCTCTAGATGAAGGACTTATATTTTGGAGGATTTGCACACTGTATAAGTCTATGTCACGTGTGGTTTCTCCCCCAACGGGAGATCCTGTGGAGAATCCTTTCTCTACCAATTATATGTCTTGGTGGGAGAAAGCGCATGGGAAGTTTCTCGATAATAATTTACAAGCTTTGGTAGACAATGTTGGGATAAAGTCTACTACTCCTTTATAAGGTGAAGATCAAGGTGCTCGAAAGACTCTCCCAAAAGTTAAAGAGCCACGTATTCCAATCCCAAAAGTAGCTACACAACATAAGAAAAGGAAGCTTAAATCCTCAAAGGCGGCTTTGAAAGAGGTGGTGTGCACTTCAACGAATTTAGAGAAGCACCCTCCAGTTCTTCCATTTAGCACGCAAGTTCCTCAAGATACAAGCCAGAATACCAGAGAAGATCAAAACTGGAAAAGGAAATGGCCTAACCCAATAGAGATCGTAGAGGCTCCAAGTGTTGATAGTCCCTCAAGAATGCCTACAACTTGTAACAAGGAGGTAAAAATACAATCACCTTGCCCTTTTTTTTTTATTTTTTTAACCGAACGAATGGCTGTACAAAAAAATATTCACTTTCTTTGCCTTTTCCTTATGCAGTTAAATGCCATTGGGCATCCGGTGGTATCCCCACATGATAAGCCGCAAGTGAGTAACGAATCTATTGGAGGGCCTACATCTAAAGTGAAGTCGTCTTCAAAGGCGTCATATCTTCCTCATGACAGAGACCTAAACCAACCAACTCTAAACGAGATAACTCGCGTCCTACCGATGAAAAATACAACAATATCTATTTTTGAAGGAAAGAGCATTGTCTTTAATCGCAAAAAGAAATTCGTCTTGGGACTTTGGGAGGATATTTGCAACCGACTCTCCAAAACTCGTACAGAACTGCTCTCATCTTATAGGGATAAAATAACTGAGATTTTCGAGGATATGAAGAAGACGAATATTTTGTATCTTTCTCCATTAGAGAATTTATTGGATTCTCTTTTTGAGCTTGCCGCATCATATGACCAAGAGCGATCCAATATAGCTGATAAGACGAGTGAAGATGAGAAGCTAGAGCTGATTTCTAGAGCTAAAGAGCGCCTCGAGTCATTCAAACTTGAAGCAAGTGAGAAAGTCAAGAAAGTTTTCTCTACTGAAAAGAAACTGAAGAGAGTCATGAAGAAGTTGCAGACATTACAACAAGAGAGGGAGAACCTCGAAGGTGTTATAGAAGAGACCCAAAAGGAGGTTGAAGAGATTCAAGCAAAAGTTTTAGCTGCCGATACTGAGGTCTCTTCATATGACAACGTAAATTTGCTCACTGATGAAGATTCAGCCAATTTGGAGGAGAAGAAGAAGAACCTGGAGACTAGTTGTCAAGGATTGATCAATTACAATTTTTGTTTAGATTAGGATATTAGCATTATCTCCCATTTTATCTTTATGTTAGATTGACCTAGTGGATATTTATTTCATCTTAAATAAGATTGCTTCTCTTTTACTTTACATTGCCCGACATTTATCTTGGTCGCGTAATTTTCAGCTTTTCGTACTCGTAACAAAAGATGCATATCTTGTCGTAGGAGAGTCCAAATAATAAACCATTTAATTTCTCGAAAATTAGACTTCAATATCTAAAACATTTCCTAAACTTAGAATCAAACACCTTCGGAATCGACCCAGATAATATTTTGAAACCAAATTTAGATTTCACCAAAATGAAAGATCTAATTCCTTAAGGATAGAAGCATAAAATGGTTCGAAATCAATATTAAATTCTGACGCGGCGACGATTTCAGATTTGTACAACTTCACCAAAACTTTTGTATATTGATGTAGGAATGTCGAAATCATGAACCGTTTGATCTATTGGAAACTTAAATTTAAAATATATAACATATCCAACATGAAATATTTAATACCTTAAGGATAGTTTCAGATAATATTTTGAATTCAATACTAAATCCTGACACAGTGACGGTTTCAGATTTGCATGACTTCACCAAAACTTTTGTATCTTGTTGTAGGGACGTCAAAATCATGAACCGTTCGATCTATTGAATACTTAACTTCCAAATATATTACATATCCAAAATGCAAGATTTAATTCCCTAAGGATAGTTTCAGATAACATTTCAAAGTCAAGTTTGGTTCCTGATATACCGACAATTCCAAATTAGCGCGACTTCACCAAAATACTTGTATCTTGGTGTGGAAGTCTTGAGATTGTAAGACCTTTTAAATTTTAAAAAACTAAAATTCAAGAGCTTCATTATCACCAAATATATTGGGTCCAAGTCTCACTGAATTTGAAGTCATGAAGACAGACCAAAATAACTTGAAGGTTTGGCAAATGTGAATAAAGGATCCCCGGAATTCAATGCAAATGCTTGGAAACCTCCTAAGAGATATTAATCATTTTGTTGAAGACACCAATTTAGCATAGCGGCTTGACCCCTTTAAATCAAATGGGATCCAAAGTTTAACATAAGAATGGTATCCCAACTCGATTTTCAAATACTGATTGAATGAATTACATTCCATTGTACTTCATTCGGACAACGATTGGGGGATTATGTATCTTTTGAACTTTATGCGACTGAACTTAGAATGAAACTCTAAGCTGCCTACGTACCTCGGTGAAGATGATCAAGTCATACCATAGTTCAGAATGGGTAGAATTTTTTTGTCCTAACTTTTTCCTAGGCCGCCTCTTTCAAGATTTTCAACCTAGCGAACTCTTTTTTTAATTTTATGTTCTAACTTTTTCCTAGGCCGCCTCTTTCGAGGTTTTCAAACTAGCATACCTTTTTTTTTGGGATCGTACACAGTTTAGACTCATACGAGCCAGGAGTATAGGAACATGCAGTTTAAGCTCATGCGTCAAGGAGCGTTGCAATTCCAGGGATAATACTTCTTAAAAAACTTGCCATTTATAGGGCTGATTCTCATGTCATCTGCATCAACTAGCATGTAATCCCTGCTCGAATAAACTTCTTGCACGACATATAGCCCATACCTATTTGAAGTTAACTTCCCTACAAGTTTATGAAAAGTAATAATGGGTCTTCTTATAGCAAGGACTTGATCTCCTACCTGAAAGAATCTTGGGAGAACTCTTTTATTGAAGGGGCGAGATAATCTAGCTTGATAACATTCAAGACTCTGTTGAGCTTATAGCCTTTTCTATTAAAAGCCTCCAACTCTGCTAATCGAAGTCGGGCATTTTCTTCACCAATGATTCATTCTTGAATAGATAATCGTAATGAAGGTATTTGACGCTCGAGTGGAAAGACGGCTTCAACTCCATAAACGAGTGCATTAGGGGTCGCTTGTGTTGGCGTGTGATGAGTTGTCCTATATGCCCACGGAGCTTTCTACATACAGTCATGCCAATCCCGTTTGGATTTGGAGACGACTTTCTTTAACAAGTTTCATAGAGTCCTGTTGAATGCCTCGACTAGACCATTGGCGGCGACATTGTACATAGAAATGTTACATTGCTTGAATCCAAAGAGTTCACAAATCTTGTTCATCAACCTATTGTCGAACGACTTGACATTATCCATTATTATGTAACGAGGAATGTCAAAGTTATAGATAATGTTTACTCGGATGAAACTTGCAGCATTTTCCTTCTTTACCTCCTTAAGATCAGCAACTTCAGCCCATTTTGAGAAGTACCCAGTTGCAGCTAAGATGTATAGATTCTCACCAGAGGACTTTGGCAATGGTATAACAACATCCAATCCCCAAGCATCAAACGGCCAGGATGCAACAGTCGGGTGCAACACTTCAGGAGGTTGATGAATACAATTCGCATGGAATTGACAAGCCTTGCATCTTCAAGCGTAGTACAAGAAATCTTTTACCATCGTCGCCCAATAATATCCCATCCTTTTTATATGGAAATGGAGCTTTGGTCCAGACTGGTGTGACCCACATACCCCAGAATGTGCCTCTTGAAAAGCTTGGAGTGCTTCTTCTTTCCTTAAGCATCGCATGAGTACTCCCTCGAACGACCTTTTGTATAGAGTATCTTTGTAGTAAAGGAAGCGAGGTGCACGACGACGAATTTCAGTCCTTCTCCTCGGTTTTTCTGGAAGTATCCCATATCATAAGTAGTCAATAATGGGTTGTCTCCATTCTTATTTCTCAACTTCAGAAACAATGACAAGATGCTTGAGTTTATTTTCTTCACCTTCAGCCTCATTTGGCGGTGGTACTACCCATTTTTGGCAGACAGTAACTTGCGCTTGATCAGACATGGTTAATGATGAAGCTAGGGCAGCTAAAGCATCAACCTTCTTATTTTCTTTCCTTGGCACATGCTGAATAGTCACATCACCAAGCCACCCCATTAACTTTTTAGCGTAATCATGATATGGGCGTACTTCAGGATTCTTGACCTCGTAACTACCTAAAAGCCGATTGACTACTAAGTGGGAGTCACCAAAGACTTGCAACTGCAATTGCTTCATATCAACGGCCATTTGAAGCCCAAGTATTAATGCTTGATACTCAGCAACATTGTTAGAAAAGAGTTGTGTTAAGGTGAAGGAGTAGGGCAAAACTTCACCTTGGGAAGTGACAAATACTAAGCCAGCACCAGCTTCCCCACGGTGCGCAGCACCATCAAAGTACATCTTCCATGGAGGTTGAAATTCAACGACCATTGCGTCCTCATCAGGTAATTCGTCAGTTAGCTCCCAATCATCAGGTATCGGATGATCTACCAAAAAGTCTGCCAATGCTTGTCCTTTTACAACCTTTTGAGAGATGTACAAAATCTCTAATTGTTGAAATTGGAGGTACCATCTCGCTAGTCGATCACTAAGCACAGGTTTTGACATCACTAACTTGATGGGATTTGCTTTAGAAACAAGACGAATAACATGAGCTTAAAAGTAGTGCTTCAACTTTTGAATTGAGAAGGCTAGCGCCAAACACAACTTTTCAATTGGCGAATAATTCAGCTCGTTTGGTGTCATCATCCTGATCAAGTAGTAAAGGGAATTTTCTTTCCTCTCACTATTTTCTTGGGCCAACAGCACTCCAACAGACCTTTCTTTGTCCATAGTGTGTAGTATCAATGGCTTCCTAGGTATAGGAGTTGCTAAAACTGGAGGCCTCATCAAGTAGGTTTTGATACTTTCAAAGGCATTGCTACAAGCTTGGTCCCACTTGAAAGGAACGCCTTTATTCATGAGGCGACTAAATGATTGGCATCTTCCAACTAGGTTCGAGATGAATATTCTAAGGCATGCTAGATTTTCTTGCAGATTTTTCAATTCATGAATATCTCGAGGCTCAGGCATTTTCAAAATGGCATCCACTTTGGCTTGATCAATTTTGATCCCTCCATGTCAGACAATGAAACCAAGGAACTTTCCAGAAGTCACTCCAAAGGCACATTTCAATGGATTCATCCTAAGTTGGTACCTCCGAATCAACTCAAATACCATCATCAAGTCTTTCAAGTGGTCGCCCTTCTCTCTTGAGTTTACCACCAAGCCGTCAACATAGCATTCGACATTCTTGTGGATAAGTTCGTCAAAAATATTCTGCATAGCCCTTTTGGTGCCATGCGAATTTGGTTATAGCCCGACGAACCACCCATGAAAGACATTGCCTCGTAACCAGTAGTAGCATCGATCACCAACTCTGGAATAGGAAGCGAGAATTCATCTTTGGGACACGCATTGTTAAGATCCCTGAAGTCAACACATACTCGAATCTGGCCATTCTTCTTCCTTACAGGGAGAATACTTGAAACCCATGTTGGGTATTTAACTTCCCGAATAAATCCAGCTTCAACGAGTTTGTTAAATTTGGTTTCAATCATGGGAACCAAGTCCGGCCTAAAGCGCCTTTGAGCTTTCTTAACAGGACGAGCGCCATTCTTGACCGCAAGGTGATGGACTACCACTTTAGGGTCCAAGTCAGGCATCTCTTTGTAGCTCCAAGCAAAGACATCCATGTACTCCTTGAGTAACTCAATATAAGTTATTTCTTCATCAACTTCTAACAAATCACTTAGGTAGGTGGGTCTTGGTTCTTCATCAGTGTAAATGCCTAATTTTTGTGTTTAGGTTTAGTTTACTTCAACCTTTCAATTAATTGTTAATCCGTGATTGTTAGTTCGTGGTAGCTTCATTGACAATCATCAATGATTAGTCATTATTGTATACTTTTCGAATCACATATTAGTTAGTCGTTTGCTCAGTCATTACGTTTTGTTTAGTAAATCAATTTTGTTAATCACTTGTCAAATCCGATTAACTATTTGTAATTGGCGAAGCTCACTGATTTTCTGGTTTCGCGGTTAATTTTGGTCTTTTGCCCTATTTTGAAATTTGTTAAGTGATCGTTAGTTCATTTTCTCGTTTTTGATTTTGTGTTTCAGTCAACTTGATAGTTGTTTCATTATCAACATGTATCATGCATTGCCTTGGTTGTTAAGTTCCAATTTCATGTTCATTATCTCGAGTTTTGTCTATGGCCTTAACTACATGTTTGTTTGTTTGTTTGTAGTCATTAGTTTCTTTGTTAGTTTAACGGTTCGAGTCTAGTTATCTGATTTTGCACCTTCTAGTTTGAAGCAATAGTTTAGTTTGATATTTGTTTGTGAGGTTAGTATAAGGTACTTGAGTGTATGACCTTCATTTGGTTGCTTTTACTGTTCGGGGACTATTTTTGAGTACAATACTCCAAAATTCTGTCCATATTTGGTGAGGAAAAACTATTCATTGGACAAAAATCTAGTTTTGGACAAAATTTTGGTCAAAAATCTATCATTTTTGACAGATTTTTGGCCAAACAAAATCTGTCCCAATAGTCCTTTTTCTCATATATAAAAAGAGGATTTCTTCCCTCATCTTCTACACATCTTGGAGTCTAAAAAAGGCACGTCTTCACACGCACTATCTTACACTTCCATACATCTTTAGAGTTGCTTGAACACACATATCTTTGAACAAAATATCAGTAGTTGTATACTTTAGTAAGCCAAAAATTTATGCGTTTTGTGAGTGAATATTAGAGTGCAAACTTTTAGAAGAGTAGAAGTCTTCTTTAGAGTTAGTTTTGGGCTCTTCTCTAATATTTTCGGATTGTTTTAACACAATTTGATGCTGGATTTTTGTTGTTGTTGAGCTCTTATAATATTTATTTTATGCGACCCAGGTAACCTTTAAACTGTGTAATGCATATTTTTTTTAGCAATTGATGAGGATTCGAGCAAGTTTAGATTACTTGAAGCATATGCCAGGAAATTTACTGTACGGATGAGTGTTGAGGTTTCAATCTTGAAATCAAGCTTTGGATCATAATGTTAAATTCATGACTTTTATTTTGCTTTATTTATTTATTTATTTATTGCCTCTTGGTATTTCTCTGTTAAACTTTAAGTAGTATTTTATAAGAATCTTGATCATGTTGTAGAAAAAGAAATTTTTTTTAAAGACTTGATGAAAAATTTGAAAGTGGAAGAATGTATTAGTTTAGTGTTTAATAAGATTGGGTTAACAAGAATAAATGGCCCAATGAACCTGTTGATCCATTTTCACAAATAACAAATCTGGCCCATTTGTTTAATAAGCAAGAGCCGGCCTAATGCCAAAGCATGTTAAAAAAGGGCCAACAATTTTGATACTCAAATAGTTGGCTCATTCCCTTTTAAATCAATGATTGTCCACTCTTTAAAATAACAAGCTAGCACAACTTTTTTCATTTTTTCAGTCAAATAATCTCAATAAAAATCAGTTTTTTTTATTAAAATAAAAAACTTAGTCTCCTTAATAATTAATCCAAATACTAGGCAACTAGTAGGTGCGTTTTAACTTTTTTATTCATGGACTCGCTTGCGTAGCGTAATATTAACTTTTAATATTTTAATTCAATAATCTCATACTATTTTACTAGCTTTAATTAACTTCTAATTTAATTAATTCTTTTACTAGAATCACAGATTCGCTTGCGTAGCGCGATACTTAATATTTTAGTAAATTTCTTTAAATGTAGTAACTTTTTTTTTAAAAGTAATAATGTACAAATAATCCTTGTCATAACTGCGGATTCGCTTGCGTAGCGCTGTTATGATAAAATTAATAAATTTTGTCCCGATCACGCATTCGCTTGCGTAGTGTGGTTATGACAGCTCATTATTCAATTTGTTTATTAATTTTTCTAATAATCCGGATATAAAAGCAACAAGGTAAAAATATAAAAGCATATAAATATCAATTTGTCCAAAATTAATTCAAGCCAAGTTTAAGTCAATAAAGCGACCATGCTAGAACCACGAGACTCGGGGAATGCGTTACACCTTCTCCCCGGTCAATAGAATTTCTTACCCGAACTTTGTTTTCGTAGACCAATAATAAAAGAGTCAAATCTTCCTTTGAATAGGGATTCAAATAAAAGGTGACTTGGAACACCGAAAAAAATAAATTCCAAGTGGCGACTCTGTAAATAAAATAATCCCTACTCAAGTTTGTCACTTTTATTGGAAAAACTCTTTAACCCACAACAATCCAATAACACATATATTCTTTTGGGGGGTAGAAAAGGGGTGTGACAGCTCTGGAGACTCTGCTGGGGAAAACCAGAATTCGAGCTTGTACATATTGACTATTTATTTTGCTTCATTAATTTTGTATATATTGTGATTTATTTGTGTCTAATGTGCTACTTGTTCTCCTTTTTACGGCTTTGATTGTTGAACTATACATAAAACTGTCTTCTCACGCACCCCCTCTGAGTCTTCTTGAAACTAAAAATTGGGCATTTGCTTGACATAGCCCACTTTCTTTGAGATAGCCGAGGTGCTTGTCACCCGGTGAAGGATTTTAGTCACACATATTTTAGGTGGGGGGCACCACCAGTTAAGCCGGAAAGCAATGCTACCGGTATACTAACCCTCCTCGGCTCGAGTTGTCCGCTCGAGTAACCTAGTCTAGGTACATTCTCCACTCAGATTTAAACCTAGAAGAACAAATCTCATGCCGAATATCCCTAGTAGGTTCGCTTTATTTGCATCACGTGCATTTAACTTAGCGAAACTCGACACAGGGGTGGGGTCCGTATAAGAAAGGTATCCTCTTTGAGACCATCATGTCCACTTTTGTGCTACTTGTTACATCATTTGGAAGGCTTGCTTGCGTTGTTGACTGGCTTTAGAAAATAGTTGAGCGGAATTTCAAAAAAGAAAAAAAATATTCTCCTAGTTTAGTATAAATAATCTTTTTTTACTAAGATTTTATAGTAGTCTGACGTGAGGTGTAAAGATTAATTTCATAAAAAGTCAAAAGAGAAAAATACTCAGTTTCACCGAACTATGCAGGTCTGATTTTCACCGGATGTGAGATACGTAGGCTAACTTCATAAGTTCCGGCCCCCATTTTTCAATAATCCAAAAAACAAAACAAAAAATTCTTTAATTCATTCTTTATAAGTCTTTCTTTAGAAATCCCAAAAAAAAAAATTTAAGCGCAAAAATATTTTCTTCCATTTTAAAAGAAAATAAAATCAAAATCCAAAAAATATTTTTCTACCTTCTTTTTAGAAGTCTTTTTTCCCAAAATTCAAGAAAAAAAATCAAAAAATCAAAATTCAAAAAATATTTTCTTTCTTCTTTAGAAGTCTTTCTTTAAAAAAAAAAACTTTTTGGAAAAAAACTAGAATCAAAAATCAAAAATATTTTCATTCTTTCGAAAATTGAAAAGAAAATCAAGATTCAAAATTTTTTTTTTCTTTAGAAGTATTCCTTTCATAAATTCAAAATAAAGGTCCAAATATCCAAAAATAAAAAGTTCCTTTTTTCTTTAAAAGTTTTTTTTGAAATTCGAAAAAAAAAAAACGAAAAAAAAAAAAATTCATATTCTTTCGTAACCTTTTACTGTTTGCCTTCGTATTCTGGCCGTTTTTTCAAGACAACATTAAAATCTTCCTGGTAAGTACCGAAGGGCCGTTTTTGTTAAAGTAGTCATTTTTAGTTTGTCTATTTCTTATTTTACTTTTTTATTTATTTATTTTTTTTTATTTTGTCCCCATGCTTAGCCATTTTTACTGAGAAATCCTCTAAGCTTTTCGTGGAAGAATCAAAAGGTTGTTTTATAATAATAGTCATTTCCCTACTTTTTCTGTCTGATAATTTCAAAAGTAGTAAATAGATCGAGTCCTAAATGACGTTTTTCTTTTTTTAAAATTAATAAAAAGGATTAATCAGAATTTCATATAGCTTAGGAAAGTTCTGACCCCTTTTTATCTTATTCTTAGGCTCACCATGAATTCTTCACAAAAAGTAACCATAAAGGGTTAAGGGACGAGACACCTCTTATGTTTTTGATAAGAGATAAGACCCCGGAGTAGTCTATGTAATTGGTGGGCTAGTTTTGCAACATAGGAACATAATCAAGTATTTAAGCACCTTAAGTTCCTCACTAACATCATGGGGATTAAGCCTAACAGAGATTTAATCAAGGCTCTAGTAGGTTTTTGGGACCCCCTGAACAATGTCTTCAGGTTCAAAGATTGTGAAATGACGCCTACATTGGAAGAATTAGGTGGGTTTACCGGATTAAGGAGGGACCTTCGTGGGAAAAAAACCTGCTGCTCCGAGAAAAATTGGTGTGAACAACTTTTTGAAAAAGTTATGCCTCCGTAGGATTCCAATGGGTTGCCTGGATGAAGGTTGGGTTCTGTTGGAATATTTCTACGACCGATTTGGGGACGAGAAAGGGTTTGAAAACTTCTCGGGCACAGAATTCGTCAACCAATTGAGTTACGACGCATGGAGGGAGTTGAGAGTCTTCGCGTTCATGTTATCATTTATGGGGATCATGGTCTTTCCAAAGCGTGGTGGGCGCATCAGAATTCGATTAGCTGCGATAGTATCATTTTTGCAAAGTAGCGAGGATCACACCATTCTTCCCATGATTATGGGAGATATTTTTTGAGCTTTGACCCGCTGCCAAGAGGGTGAATATTACTTCGAGGGATGCAAAATTCTGCTGCAGATGTGGTTCATAGAGCACCTTTATCATCATCCAATAGTAATAAGCAATTAGCTTAATTACATCGGATGTCACCCAGACAAGGCCGCAAGTTGTAATCTTCCAGAGGGGGTGAGGGCTTGGCAGACATTGCTCGGTTCGTTGAGTGCTAATAGAATCACTTAGAACTATTATTGGTTCCCTTATGTTAGGATCATACATATGTTGATTTATCGTCCGTTCTTCATAGTCATGGGTTTCAGATGTTTCCAACCCTATGCACCCCTACGTGTCATGCGCCAGCTAGGGAGAGAGCAAAAGAGGGCCCCGACTGAGGATATGCGTCCGTTCATGTGGGAATTCAAGGTAGAGGAACCTCCAAGGGAGTCATATGCACAAAAGGTTTAGTTTGGTGGTCGATTTTCTGATCTGGACGAGATGGTAGCTGATCGTGAACGTGGGAAGGTAAGCCTCGCATACCTTGAGTGGTTTCATAACTAGGCTATCCCGGAAAGATCCATACGGCATGCGACTGATTGGGAAGAGGAGATCGAGGCCAGAGTTAGAGAAACCAGAAGGGAAGTAACACTAGAGTTCCAATCCCGTATTGACATTTTACAAGAACATAAAGGCATTCTGGAGATAGCCATGGACATACAACAGGTTGATTTCGAGCGGGAAAAGGCTAAGTGGGCACAAGAGAGGCGAGCACTCAAAGCTCAAATTAGGCAGGAAAAAGTGATCACTACCGCTCAACAACAGGAAAAAAGAGAAGCTCAGTTCAAGGTGGTCTGTGATCATGAGCGCAAAGCTTTTGTTCCGTTAATACAAGGTCTGAGGGATCAGATAGGGGGAGTTGAGTCAAGCAAGGAGCGCCAGATCGCGGAGTTTGAAATAGGAAGACATCACTACCAAAGTATGATCAATCGGTTGGAGGGGGAGTCACTGGAAATTCGGTGCCAAAGAGATATGGCCTTGGAGCGCGAGCGTGATGCACTGAATCTAGCTGAGACACGTGGTCAACAAAATCAAGAGTTTCACTTGGCTCAGGAACGCATTAAGGTAAAGATCATCGAGGCATCCACATATACCTCCTGAGCTTGTAGGAGTTGTAAGGGAATATCGCCCGAACGATTTGCTGAAGTATCATTGAACATCGCTCGTCACATATCGTCATATTTATTGAGGATATACCGCGACATTGGGGGTCAGCCGCAGGAATAAGCTCCATGACTACAATAATTCTAGTGGATTCTCTTGAAGAATTTTAGATCTTCTTTTAGCTGGCGGTCCATTTTGACTTTTCCTTTGTGTTTTTTGAGTATGTAAGAGTTTTGTGTTTTTTTGAGTCTTGTTATTTTGCCCTTTGAAGTCTGTTTGAGTCAAGTTCGGTCTTGTTTAAATAGTTATCTTTATGTAATTCTTGTTATTGAGTCTTGTATCAAAAAATGAAAATCAGTGAAAAAGATTTTGTTTTAGAAAAAATTCGAAAAAGAACCAAAAAATGTTTGTTTTGTATATAAAAAAAAGAAGAAGAAAAAAATAGAGTCGTGTACCTGAACTACGTAATGATCTGATTCATGCGGCGACATGTTACGTAGGCAACCCTAAAAGGTTCGATCAAAATATTTCAATAACTCTAAAATGAGGGAACAAAAATAGGCAAGTGAAAAGAAAAGCGAAAAAAAAGAGAAAGAGAAGAAAAAAAGAAAAAGAAAATAAAATTTGAGAGCACCAATAAGCAGCAACCTTATAAGCCAGGATGAAACATGAAGCCTTCCAAAAGCATGTTAGAAATGGTGACAATGTTAGGAACATGGCATATTACGTGTGATTCATGTGTAAAATGCTTAACCCTAACACGTTTGTTGTCTCTTAGTCAGTAAGCTTAAGGTGGTTGGTTTGTGGTGAAATTGGCAACACATCATTACTTCACCGGATCTAAAGGGAAAGTACCGATGGCTAATAATGATGAAATCGAGTTGGTCAGTGACGACCCCCATGGTCAGTGAGTTGAGCAAGAGTCGGAGGAAGTGAGAAGATTAAAACAACAACTGGCTGATGTATATCAGGCTTTGTTCACCGGTCAGCCTCCGCCTCAGGGTCCCTCAGAAGGAACTTCTATTGTACCCCTGGCTACTCAACCACTGCCCCATGCAACGAGTTATCACATTCTACTACCAGGGTATGTGCCAAACTACAGCTTCCATGCCGCTCCTGGAACCTCTAATGTGCGACCTCCAGCCGTACCGGTCAGGAACACCCCTCTTGTCGTATCTGGTGCGCCGGTATATACAATCCCGCCACCACCTCCTGTGGCGAGGCCAAACAATGAGCCACCATCCCATGCTTGTGATGGCCAATACTACTCTCCAAATATGGTTTTCAGGGTCTCGACTCCATACAACCAAACTCCTCAGTACGAGTCCCCGGTGGAAAATGAAAAGCCTGCCCAGACAGTTGAGCCAGATGAGATGCCCAGGAATATGAAAAGTCTTGAACAAAGCATAAAGAACATACAAGGACTAGGCGGTCACAAAAGTGTATCTTTCAGTGATCTATGCATGTTCCCTCACATCCATTTTCCGCCAGGGTTCAAGACCCCAAAATTTGAGAAGTATGATGGACACGGCGACCCCATCGCCCACTTGAAAGGTACTGCAACCAGTTGAGGGGTGCAGGTGGAAAAGAAGAATTGCTGATGGCTTATTTTGGGGAAAGTCTTGCGGGGGTAGCCTCAAAATGGTTCATCGACCAAGATATCTCTCACTGGCATGTCTGGTACGAAATGGCTCAGGCCTTCATCAAACAATTCCAGTACAACATAGATATTGCACCAGATCGCAATTCTCTGTCCAATATGAAGAAGAAGCCGACTGAAAGCTTTAGGGATTATGCAATTTAGTGGAGGGAGCAAGTGGCTAGAGTCAAGCCAACCATGGATAACCATGAGTTGATCGCTATTTTTCTCGAGGCTCAAGAGCCTAATTACTTTCAGAACATGATGTCTGTGATGGGTAGACCTTTTGCAGAAGCAATCAAAATAGGGGAAATAGTCGAAAATGGTCTCAAGACTGGCAGAATTGTAAGTCAAGATGCTCTAAAAGCCACTACTCAAGCTATCCAAAATGGGCCGGGAAGTTTCGCAAATAAAAAGAAAAGAGAAGAGAGGTCCATGATGACTTCGGGATCCAGGGAAGTTCAAAGAGGGGCACCGTACCCTTATGTGCAAGTTCAACAGGGGAAATCCAGCTACCCTCGACATTATTATCCTCCGCCAAATCCTCAATACTCTGTGGGCCCACCACAGTACACAATGTTCAATGCTCAGTCTTATGCAGGCAGGATTATGGTCGAGAGAAAAGGCCGACAGAAAAATTCACCCCATTGGCTGAATCATACTCTAGTTTATTCTAGAAGCTGAAGCAAATATGCGTGATTGGACCCATCGCTCCCCACCATATGCATTCTGATTCACATGGATTTCAAGCAAATGCTAGATGTGAATATCATTCAGGGGCCCCGGGGCATAACACTGATGACTGTTGGACTCTGAAAAGAGCCATAAAAAGACTAATTGCTGAAAAACTAATTGTGGTGACAAATGACGAGGACCCTCATAATGTGACCAACAACCCCTTGCCAATACACAATGATGTTCACTTTGTTGGAATGATTGGCCGAGATCAAGAATACAAGCCGAATGGTCGAGTAGAAATGACATCAGGAGCAATTCAAGAAGGAACGGGTCTAAAAGTAAGTCCAAGTCGGGATGTGCCATTGATTGTGAAAGGCGCCCAGAGTTCAGAGAAGGCAACTTTATTTGTTCCAAAAATCTCAAGGTTGGAAGTTCGCTCCAATGTTCAAGCCCAAGGTTATATGTCCTTGGAGGCCACCCCATCACAAGGCAGAATCAGGGCGGTACGAAGGGTATAACTGAGACAGTCATAGTCAAACCTGCCGTGCAACCCCCTGTGACAAACACGAAGACCATTCCTTGGAACTACAACAAAACTGTGATGACTTACAAAGGCAAGGAAATCATAGAAGAAGTGGAGGAAACTGGAGGTTTGACTCTATCGGGAAAGTGTTAATCTCGAGAAGAGTTGAGGAAGACCAAGAAAATCAGAGAAGGCCAATTTCCAATAAAGAAACCAGTCACTGAAGAAGAGGCAGAAGAGTTTTTGAAAAAAATGAAATTTCAGGATTACTCAATCATTGACCAGCTGAGAAATACTCCTGCCCAAATTTCTCTACTATCTCTGCTCATACATTCAAAAGAGCATGCTCGTGTGCTAATCGAGATCCTGAACCAGGCACATGTCTCAGAGAAGACCACTGTGAATCAGTTATAGAATATGGCTAACAGATTTTTTTGAGGTGAACAAAATCACCTTTACTGATGATGAACTCCCCGAAGAAGGAGCCGGGCACAACAGGGCTTTGCACTTGACTGTTAAATGTGAGGGGCACTACGTGAAGCGAGTCATGGTTGATGGAGGCTTGAGCCTAGATGTATGCCCTCTCTCCACCTTGCAAAGCATGAAGATCAATACAGACATAATCCGACCCAGAAATGTCTGTATCCGCGCTTTTGATGGCTCAGCGAGATATACCATTGGGGAGATCAACCTCACCATGATGATTGGGTCGGTTGACTTCGAAATTGTCTTCCAAGTAGTGGACATGGACACTTCTTATAACTTTATTCTTGGAAGGCCATGGATCCATACGGCCCGAGCTGTGCCATCCACTTTGTATCAGATGCTCAAATTCGAACATGACATGCAAGAAATTATTGTTCATGGGGAAGACGAGTCGTCCATTTATAAAGACCCGTTAATCCCCTGTATTGAGGCCAAGAAAGGTTGTGAGTCCATTGTCTATCAAGCTTTTGAAGTAGTTTTTGTGGACCATGTTGAGGAAGGAAGGAACATTCTGCATCCTCGTCTTTCCGCCACATCTGTAATGGTAGAGGCATTCATGCTTAGACAAGGTTATGAGCCAGGAAAAGGCTTGGGGCATCATTGCAAGGAATTTCGGAGCCCATTTCTTCGTTCAGTAACCAGGGTAATTTTGGTTTAGGCTTCAGGCCGACACAAGCAGACGAAGACAAATACAGACACCAATAAAAGCACGGATGAGTCTTGCAACAACCTATCCCTCACATTTTCTACACCTTTGTCAAACCACGACTCCAAGAAGGTAAACATTCCTCGGCGTAGGCAAACGTTGATGAAATTTGCCATGGATTCAGCCATATGTTTTCTGAAGTGAATATGATCCAGGTTGGTGTAGTCACTAGTGGTGCCGATGTGAAACTAATTGGACCATATACCATGCTCAACAATTGCGAAGCAACTCCTCTCCCCACAAGGAAGGAATCTTGGTAGTTTGATTTTGTAGCTTCTTTTTGTATTTTGGGTTACTTTCAGGGTTGTAATCCAAACATCTCAATATGATTGTTTTGTTTTGATGTTAACCCTTCTATCCTTTCGAATTCAATGAAATGCAGTTCAGTTTCGTATTAAATTTTGTATCTTTTCCTTTTCCTAATTCAGTCATTTTGTTTTCATTTCAGTTTCGTTAATGTCGGCTTTAATAACATGACATGCATGCGGAATTCACGCCCATATCTTAAAAAGCTGTCTAATTTTGAAATAATGCATCAAGAGGTTGAATATGACGAAGACGAGGTTGTTGAGGAAATAACAAGAGAGTTGGGACAATTTGAAAATAAGCCTAAGCCCAACCTTAATGAAACTGAGTCCATTAATATCGGGAGTCACGAAGAAGTTCGAGAAACAAAGATAAGCATTCACACTGAACAAAAAACCATACATTCCTTGATTCAACTTTTATTTGAATATAGAGACATGTTTGCTTGGTCTTATGATGATATGTCGGGTTTTAGTGTTGATCTAGTGGTTCATAAGCTTCCCATGTATCCTGATTTTCCACCAATCCAACAAAAGCAACGAAAATTTAAAACGGACATGAGTGACAAGATCAAAGAGGAAATAATGAAACAGTTGAGTGCCAACGTGGTCAGAGTTGTCCGATAGACCACCTGGGTGGAAAATGTTGTGCATGTTCCAAAGAAGGATGGAAAAACTAGAGTCTGTGTTGACTACAGGGACCTGAACAAAGCAAGTCCGAAGGATAATTTTCCTTTGCCAAACATCCACATTCTTGTAGATAATTGTGCAAAGCATGAGATATAATCGTTCGTGGATTGCTATGTTGGGTACCACCAGATTCTAACGGATGCGGATGACACACAAAAGACCGCTTTCACCACTCCATGGGGTACTTATTGTTACAGGGTCATTCCATTCGGTTTGAAGAATGTAGGGGCAACTTACATGAAGGCCATGACCACCATTTTCCACGACATGATGCATAAAGAGATAGAAGTATATGTCGATGATGTCATCATAAAATCAAAGATACAAGTTGATCACGTGCGCGATTTAAAAAAGTTCTTCGAACGGCTTCGAAGGTATGACCTTAAGCTTAATCCAGCCAATTGTGCATTTGGGGTTCCATCTAGGAAACTCCTCGGTTTCATAGTCAGCCGGAGAGGCATCAAATTGGATCCATCTAAGATAAAGTCCATTCGAGATTTGCCACCCCCGAAGAATAAAAAGGAAGTCATGAGTTTGCTCGGGAGGTTGAACTACATCAGTAGGTTCATTGCTCAGCTCACAACCACGTGCGAGCCCATATTTAAGCTGCTGAAAAAGGATGCTGCTATCAAGTGGACGGACGATTGCCAAAAAGATTTTGATAGGATCAAAGACTATCTGTCAAAACCATATGTACTGGTCCCACCTGATCCTGGTAGGCCTTTGTTTTTATATCTATCGGCTATGGATAATTCCTTTGGATGCGTTCTGGGGCAAAATGATGCAACATGCAAAAAAGAACAGGAAATCTATTATTTGAGCAAGAAGTTCACCAATTATGAGGTTAAGTACACCCTTTTAGAAAGGACTTGTTGTGCCTTGACTTGGGTTGCTCAGTAGTTGAGGAATTATCTCATAGCCTACACCACTTACCTCATATCCAGAATGGATCCTTTGAAGTACATCTTTCAAAAGCCGATGCCCACTGGCAGGCTCGCAAAATGGCAGATTCTGCTCACAGAGTTCGACATTGTCTATGTCACTCGCACCGCAATGAAAGCACAAGCTTTGGCAGATAATTTGGCAGAGAATCCAGTTGATGATGATTACAAGCCACTGAGCACATACTTCCCAAACAAAGAGGTCAACTCAATAGAGGAAGTAGTTTCGGGCACCACCCATGTATGGAAAATGTATTTTGATGGGGCTGTCAATATCAAAGGAGTTGGGATCGGGGCAATCCTCATCTCGCCTATCGAACAACATTAACCTACAATGGCCCGACTTCATTTCTTTTGTACCAACAATACGGCAGAATATAAAGCTTGTATCATGGGTCTGAAAATGGCCCTCGATTTGGATGTGCATGAACTATTGGTTATGGGAGATTCTGATTTGCTTATCCGGCAAGCCCGAGGCAAATTGGAGACTCGCAGCTGAGTGGATCATGAGTGAAGTGCATTTGGGGTATGTGGACCTCACATGAGTGGATATGTTTTGGCGAAGAAGATTCTACGAGCAAGGTGTTATTGGCTTACCATGGAGCGATATTGCTTTAGTTTTGTTCGCAAGTGTCACCAATGCCAGATTCATGGTGACCTGATTCACTCGCCACCTTCGGAGTTGCATCCCATGTCCTCTCCTTGGCCTTTCGTTGCTTGGGGAATGGATGTTATTGGGCCAATCGAGCCAAAGGCTTCAAATGGGCATAGATTCATCTTGGTTGCAATTGATTACTCTACCAAGTGGGTGGAGGCCGTCACTTTCAAAGCATTCGCCAAGAAAGCAGTGATAGACTTTGTCCATTCCAACATCGTCCGTCGTTTTGGTATCCCAAAGACCATTATCACTGACAATGCAGCCAATCTAAATAGTAATTTGATGAAGGAGGTATGCGAGCAATTTAAAATTATGCATCGCCATTCTACCCCTTACCGGCCAAAAGCCAATGGAGTCGTTGAAGGGGCGAACAAGAACATCAAGAAGATTCTTAGGAAGATGATACAAAGTTCCAGACAATGGCATGAAAAGTTGCCTTTTGCTCTTTTGGGATATCGCACAACTGCTCGCACATCCATTGGTGCAACTCCTTATCTGTTGGTATATAGAACGGAAGCTGTAATACCGGCTGAAGTCAAAATTCCCTCTCTTCAAGTCATTGCCGAGTCGGAGATTGAAGATACAAAATGGGTAAAGACCCAATTAGAACAACTAATGCTGATTGATGAAAAACGGCTAGTAGTAGTGTGCTTTGTCCAATTATACCAGCAAAGAATGGCACGCGCTTACAACAAGAAAGTGCGTCCAAGGCACTTCGAGGTGGGCCAACTCGTTATGAAACGTATTCTTCCACACCAAGTTAGAAGCTAACGGAAAGTTCTCCCCAAACTGGCAAGGAGCCTACATCATCAATAAAGTGTTACAAAAAGGGGCCTTGCACTTGGTAGATGAAGAAGGAAGGGTATCAGGCATGACTATTAAAGCATATGTAGTCAAAAGATATTATGTCTGATATATACCCACTGTGGAACTTTCACGCATGATTTTCTCAGAATCGAGATAACGAAGGCGACCATTGCTCGTTGTTCCAAATAGGTGTCACCCTCTTGTTAACCCTTTTGAGTTGTATTTGTCTTCTTTGTTTCCCCCTTTTTGGAACCTGTGTACTAAAAAAAAAAGAATCCAAACAACAAATCTTCTGAGACATTGAACTACGTCCAACCTGACTCCGAAAGGATACGTAGGCAGCCTTACCCTGGGATCGGTCCCATCACAACAAAAATCCATATTCCCAATACTCCAAAACTGGGTCAAAAGTTTGTTATGTTTTACGGTATTTTCTGTAGAAATGGTTCCAAAAGTTGTAATTCAGTTCAAGGTTCTTTTCCTATTTTTTCCAATTTAAGAACTTCTCGTCGATCTTTGAGAATATGTGAAGTTCCCATGCCAGGGGAATTGGTCAACCTTCCGCATGTCATATCTTTAAGAAAAATGAAAAAAAAGAAGAAAAATAAATGAGAGAGTCTTATCGGTGAAAACCCGTATGGGCGCTGTAAGGCGATAGTGAGCAGAGAAATGAGAGAGTCTTATTGGTGAAAACCCAAATGGGCACTGTAAGGCGACAGTGAGCAGAGAAATGAGAGAGTCTTATTGGTTAAAACCCAAACGGGCACCATAGGGCGATGGTGAGTAGAGAAATGAGAGAGGTCAGTTAGCGAAAGCCCGCAAAGGGCGCAACTAGCCGAATGAGGGTCTTTGATACACCAGCATGAGCACAACCAAGAAAGTTTCAAGATGAACATTTGTGATGGATTTTGAGAATTATACATCTCAGACGGATGACGCGTCCAGTCCAAAATGCATGTCATGATTCATTGAAGTTGGCACATACTTCTAGATAAGTCTCCCTATTCCTTTTCCCCAAAGGGACGCCTTTAGTTTATGCACAGTTCGTTTTCACCTTCTAGTATTCTTCTGTTTTTACCCATAATTTTTCTTTGAGTCCCTTCCGGTCTAATCTTTCCTCAAAAGTGAAGCAAAGGAATGGCTGCAAAACTGGCTACAATTTCCCAAAATATCGAGCACAATTTGAAGCATATATGGCATTGACGAAGGCATGATCCATCTGTGATATCATTTGTTAAGGCAACCAAGGTGTCTCAAAGAAACTGAAAAGGTTGCCTAAGCAAGACTTGTTTCATGAGAAAAGTGGATAAGCACTACAGACACAGAATGGTGCTGGGTGCAAGACAACTGAGTTTGATTTTTAAGGGGAAAACTTACCCTGCCTTGGGGGCAAGGGATATCGGTGCCGTGGACATCCGAGTATGAAAAAGTCAGGGGACACATCGAAAAACAAGGTTTCCAGAATGCAATACAAAGTATCCAAGCACCTCGGTACCATACTGATAGAATCAATTCTTCAACAACGGAGTGGCCATGAATTCAAACCACAACAGGGTATCAAGGCCACAAACCAACTACCACTTTGAAAACTCATAAGTTTTTCTTTCTTTGAAGCAAGTTCAAGGTAGTGCAGAATGACAATTCTCAAAGGGCGAATGTCACCAAACATAAGCTCCTTAAAATCTCCATTTTTCTTTTATTTTCAGCATATATCACTATTGTCCATATCTCCCATTTTCGGAGCTTAACTCAGGTAGAACCGTTTCGCCTAGGGGGATCCAACTCATAGTTCCGGGTAGAAGTACTCCTCACTCAGGTTGTTTTACGTAGCTTAACTCAGGTAGAACCATTTTTCCTTGGGGGATCCAGCTCGTAGTTCCGGGTAGAAGTACTCTTCGCTCAGGTCGTTTTCATAGCTTAACTTAGGTAGAACCGTTTTTCCTAGGGGTATCCAGCTCGTAGTTCCGGGTAGAAGTACTCTTCGCTCATTTCATTTTCGTAGCTTAACTTAGGTAGGACCATTTCTCCTAGGGGGATCCAGCTCATATTTTCTGGCAGAAGTACTCTTCGCTCCGGCCGTTTTACATAGCTTAACTCAGGTAGAAACCTTTTTGCCTAGAGGGATTTAACACTTTATCAATATTACAGGGTGTCATCCCCTGGTTACACTCCTTTCAGTAACACAGGGCACCAACCCCTGGTTACATTCCTTTCCAGCATTACAGGGTGCCAACCCCTGATTACATTTTCATTCCATCTCAGTAATACAGCGCACCAACCCCTGGTTACATTTTTCCTAGTGATGCAGGGCGCCAATCCCTGATTACTTTCCCTTTGAGTAATACAGGGTACCAATCCCTGGTTACATTTCATTTCAATAATACAAGGTACCAACCCCTGGTTACATTTATCCTTAGTGATACAGGGCGCCAACCCCTGATTACATTCCTTTCAAGTAATACAGGGTACCAACCCCTGGTTACATTCATCCTTAGTGATACATGGCGCCAACCCTTGGTTACATTCCTTTCCAGTAATACAGGGTACCAACCCCTGGTTACATTTTTCTTCAATGATACAGGGTACCAACCCCTGGTTACATTATCTTCCTAGTAATACAGGGCACCAACCCCTGGTTACATTCATCTCCAGTAATACAGGGTGCCAACCCCTGGTTACATTTCTCTCCAGTAATACAGGGTACCAATCCATGGTTACATTTCTTTCCGGTAATGCAGGGTACCAACCCCTGGTTGCATTTCCTTCCAGTAATACATGGTACTAATTCCTGGTTAAATTCCTTACCGGTGATACAGGGGGCCAACCCCTGGTTACTTTCCTTTCAGTAATACAAGGTACCAACCCCTAGTTACCTATCATTTTGGTAATGTAAGGTACGTAATCCCTCGTTACAAATTTTTATCTCTTTTAGTTTGTTTGTACTACTGTTTCTGTGTGCCTTTCAATAAATTAGATAGGTTATAGCTTTCTCTGATAACTCACAAAATTTTCCTAGTTCAAACCGGGGCAGAAAAAATTTGTCCATTTTGTTCGTCTTTGATGGCTTTTCAGGCCTCGCCGTAGAGCGGAGGTGACGGTTAAAGTTTGCGATTTCAGTTTCTCATCAGAAGAAAGAAGTCTTTCGATCACTAGATAGTTGGAGTTAGCATTGATAATGTGTCAACAATCCAGCTTCTCAAATTTCATTTTCCCAAATTCTGATAGGGAGATCAAGCAATCAAGAATGAGCCCCATTCCTTTCTTCAAAGAGTATCAAGACCCAATCCAAGGTCAACACAAGCGAGCAGATCAAGAATCAAGATTTGACTCCAGAAGACACATAGATAAGAATTTTGTAACTCTTAGCTTGCAGCAATATGTAGTTCTCTTTTTCTTTTGATGTAAGCAGTAAGTAACAGTAACAACAACAACAGCAACAAAAACAGCAACAGTCTTAACTCCAGTGTTCGGTAGTCCCATCTACCAAGTTTTCCCAGAACTACACTGACTTGATTCCTTTATAGCCAAGGATATGTAGGCAATCTCGGAAACAAGGTTCACTCACCCTTTTAAAAAAAATGCTTCATTGTAGTGATGTGTGGGCAAAAAAAAAATTTAGTCATGGCATTCACTATCTTTGCACGAAAACTCTTCATCTTCTCGAGCAAAGAGAGGCAACTGTAAATGCCTAATTTTTCTTTTTTCTTTTACATTATACTTTAGAATAATTATTTTATGTGTTTGTAGATTTTTAGAATTAGTTTTTTTTAGTTTAATTAGTTTAAATGGGGTTAAGGGACTGGGCTTTTCATTATAAAGAAGAAATTGGCCCAAAAATGGACCAAAAACGGCGGCCAATAGCACCTGACCCGCCCAACTCAAGACCCTAACCAGATGTGCCAAAACGATGTCGTTTTCGTTAAGTGGCTGAGATCTAATCTTATCCAAACATCTTGACTTGATCCAACGACCCTAATTCATTCTCCAACCCATGTATTTAAGCCCTCTAATACCCAAATTTTTGCCCCATTTCCCCTTTACTTCTTCTCTTCTCCTTCTCTCTTCACTCTCTCTTCTCCCTCTCCCTATCTCTGTAGCCGCCGCCCCTGTCCATGGCAGAACCACCGCCTGCCGCTGTCCACCGGTGTCCAAACCACCCCCAAATTACACCATTATCTTCCTCTTTTCACCCTCTTTCTATATCCACAACTAATACCCCGCCGAATGCTGGACAGCCACCATATGCTGCTATGAGCCTTTTTCTAACATATATGCGACCGCACAACCTCTTTTTCTCTTTGACAAAATGCCGGACTCAGCTTGTTAGTCAGAGTTTGTATTATTCGGCGTTTGTCGTCGAGAAAGAGAGGCGTGGAGGTCGATTCGCCATCGAGTTGTTTGCACTACTGTTTTGAAGCCCGGACGTTTAGGTAAAATCCTAATCCCTTATTCATCTGTTTTAGTTTATTCTTTATTGACTGATTTTTAGATTTTTCGTTTAGTTTAAGTTCTATTTTTTCTTAATTAGTGATTAGTCATCTTATGTTGATTTTTTTTTTAAATTATGTTGTTTGATTATTTGTATTGTTTATTCGTGTTGAAATTCTGTGATTAGTCGTCTTATGTTTGGTTGTTGGTTTTTATAACTTAAGTTCTTTCCCTATTTATGTTTAGGTTTAGTTTACTTCAAGCTTTCAATTAATTGTTAATCTGTGATTGTTAGTTCGTGTTAGCTTCATTGACAATCATCGATGATTAGTCATTATTGTATACTTTTCGAATCACGTATTAGTTAGTCGTTTGCTCAGTCATTACGTTTTGTTTAGTAAATCAGTTTTGTTAATCACTTGTCAAATCCGATTAACTATTTGTAATTGGCGAAGCTCACTGATTTTCTGGTTTCGCGATTAATTTTGGTGTTTTGCCCTATTTTTAAATCTGTTAAGTGATCGTTAGTTCATTTTCTCGTTTTTTATTTTGTGTTTCGGTCAACTTGATAGTTGTTTCATTATCAACATGTATCATGCATTGCCTTGGTTGTTAAGTTCCAATTTCATGTTCATTATCTCGAGTTTTGTCTATGACCTTAACTACATGTTTGTTTGTTTGTTTTTTTGTTTGTAGTCATTAGGTTATTTGTTAGTTTAACGGTTCGAGTCTAGTTATCTGATTTTGCACCTTCTAGTTTGAAGTAATAATTTAGTTTGATATTGGCTTGTGAGGGTAGTAGAAGGTACTTGTGTGTCGGACCTTTGTTTGGTTGCTTTTACTGTTCGGGGACTGTTTTGCAGTACAATACTCCAAAATTCTATCCATATTTGGTGAGGAAAAATTATTCATTGGACTAAAATCTAGTTTTGGACAGATTTTTGGTCAAAAGTGTATCATTTTGGACATATTTTTGTCCAAATAAAATTTGTCCCGAAAGTCCTTTTTCTCATATATAAAAAGAGGTTTTCTTCCCTCATCTTCTACACATCTTGGAATCTAAAAAAGATACATCTTCACAAGCACTATCTTACACTTCCACACATCTTTAGAGTTGCTTGAACACACATATCTTTGAACAAAAAATCAGCAGTTGTATACTTTAGTAAGTCAAAAATTTCTGCGTTTTGTGAGTGAATATTAGAGTGCAAACTTTTAGAAAAATAGAAGTCTTATTTAGAGTTAGTTTTGGGCTCTTCTCTAAAGTTTTCGGGCTGTTTTAACACAATTTGCGGCTGTATTTTTGTTGTTGTTGAGCTCTTATAATATTTATTTTCTGCGACCCAGGTAACCTTTGAACTCTGTAATGCAGATTTTTTTTAGCAATTGATGAGTATTCGAGCATGTTTAGATTACTTGAAGCATATGCCAGGAAATTTACTGTACGAATGAGTGTTGAGGTTTCAATCTTGAAATCAAGCTTTGGATCATAATGTTAAATTCATGACTTTTATTTTGCTTTATTTATTTATTTATTGCCTCTTAGTATTTCCTTGTTAAACTTTAAGTAGTATTTTACGAGAATCTTGATCATGTTGTAGAAAAAGATTTTTTTTTTAAAGACTTGATGAAAAAATTGAAAGTGGGCAGAATGTATTAGTTTAGTGTTTAATAATATTGGGATAACAAGAATAAATGGTCAAATGAACTAACATGATGGCCCATTTCACAAATAACAAATCTGGCCATTTGTTTAATAAGCAAGGGCTGGCCTAATGTCAAAACATGTTCAAAAAGGGCCAGCAGTTTTGATACTCAAATAGTTGGCTCATTCCCTTTTAATCAATGATTGTCCACTCTTTAAAATAACAAGTTAGCACAACGTTTTCATTTATTTAGTCAAATAATCACAATAAAATCAGTTTTTTTATTAAAATAAACAACTTAGTCTCCTTAATAATTAATCTAAACGCTAGGCAACTAGTAGGTGCATTTTAACTTTTTTATTCACGGACTCGCTTGCGTAGCGTGATATTAACTTTTAATATTTTAATTCAATAATCTCATACTATTTTTACTAGATTTAATTAACTTCTAATTTAATTAATTCTTTTACTAGAATCACAGATTCGCTTGCGTAGCGCGATACTTAATATTTTAGTTATCTCTTTAAATGTAGTAACTTCTTTTTTTTAAAGTAATAATATACAATTAGTCCTTTTCATAACTGCGGATTCGCTTGCGTAGAGTTGTTATGATAAAATGAATAAATTTTGTCCCGATCACGCATTCTCTTGCGTAGTGTGGTTATGACATCTCATTATTCAATTTTTTATTTAAAGTTTTCTAATAATCCAGATATAAAAGCGGCAAGGTAAAAATATAAATGCATATAAGTATCAATTTGTCCAAAATTAATTCAAGCCAAGTTTAAGTCAATAAAGCGACCGTGCTAGAACCACGGGACTCGGGGAATGCCTTACACCTTCTCCCTGGTCAACATAATTCCTTACCCGAACTTTGTTTTTGCAAACCAATAATAAAAGAGTCAAATCTTCCTTGGAATAGGGATTCAAATAAAAGGTGACTTGGAACACCGAAAAAAAATAAATTCCAAGTGGCGACTCTGTAAATAAAATAATTCCTACTCAAGTTTGTCACTTTAATTGGAAAAACTCTTTAACCCGCAACAATACAATAACACATATATATTCTTTTGGGGGGTAGAAAAGGGGTGTGACAATCAGTACCAACGTTAACTTCTTTTAAGGCGTCAATCGTTGCCTTCACCTTTTCTGCAAGTTCCGGCGGGGCATATTTTACATCTTCGTCTTCTTAAGGATCCCCATCATTGAAGGATATGTGATAACATGGTGAAACATCCTCCAATTCTGCATTATCCTCCATTGAAGAAGGAACACCATCATCGCCTTTTACAGTGACATGATTTGAAAAACCCACACTTTCTTCGTCGTCATCTCATTCTTTAGTGTAGACCACAATGTATGGCTTCACTTTCAGTACTTCATCACAAGAAACCATGACTCTTGTTTGTCGCCTCATCCTAGAAGGAACCAAACTTTTAAAATCTTTAGAGATCGTCTGAAATTTGTGCGAAGTGGGTGTTCTTGTATTTTGATAATTTCTCTGGAACTTATTCCCCTTCTTTAATGGACCCAATCTCTCAAATACGAAAGTTCTCACAGTTGATTTTCCAAGTCTGTCAAAGACGGAAGGCCTGTTAGAAGCAACAGATTGATCTTCTACAACGATATAATTGCTACTCGCCCTCCTTATTGAGATGTGCACTGGTGACAGTTGCTTGTATCCCAAACCTTCATGTGATTGCCTCGTTGCAGATTCTGATGGGAGCTTCCCTAAATTTGACGGCTCATCGAGATTGTATCCAACTTTTACAAATAGCTTGTAACTGTTAGGATCAAAACCTTCATCTGTTCACTTTGTATGGAGTGCCACATTCTGCAAACGATTTTGGGTTACAAACCCTGCAAGCGGCTTCAAGAACAACTTTACTGCCTCAATTCGTTTTACCGGAAGAGTTAACTCCTTTAGCGTGTTGGTTTGGATATTAGATGATTCGCCATCGTCTTTCTTCCTTTTAGGGACATATTGGAGCTTAGGACTTACTTTCTTGCCATAAGATGCAATATCCCCTCTATGAAATTTATTCATGTTGGGTTGTACCTCCTCAGTAACGGCTTTGGCTTTACCAATAGTCACCTCAGATCTTTTGGTTATGGGCTTGTCATTCTTTCTTTGCATGCCATCATCAACTTTTATCTCCTTCACAATGCGGTTCTTCAAGTAGAAATTTGCATCGGCAAAGTGTGACTCTGCCTCGGTGAATGGCTCATCATCAACAATTAGCTTCTTCTCGACTTCACCCTTGTAGTATTTTAAACATTGAGCTACTTTATTCTCGTGTATCCAAGGCCTTCCAAGCAAAAAATTGTATGAAGTCTTCGCATCGATCACATGCAGCAATGCACTTGATTGCATATCTTCAATAGTGATTCCCAGCCTGATCGCGCCTATAGCTCTCTTCCCCCCTTGGTTGAATCCTTGGATCATCACACGACTTTTTGAGAGTTCTCTCATGGGAATACCAAGTTCTTTCACAATGCGAATTGGCAAAATGTTCGCCGAGGATCCTCCATCAACAAAAATTCGATTTACCCTTTCATAGAGCATATACCCAACCAGGTACAATGGGCGATTATGAGGAGTGTCACCTAGCAGAAGATCGTCATTTGTGAACGTGACTTTTTCCTCACAAGCATTAACTTCTTGAGGAGTGGACTCGATAAGATTTTTTGAAGATGGTGCCAATGGTAGGTCATCACACTTTTTTTCCCTTCGTCAGTATGACAACAAGAGGTATCAATACCCCCATGGGAAATCTTTGTGGGGAACCAACTTGGTAAAAGCTCCTCCAAGGTCACTGGATGTCGTGGATTTTGATGGTGGTGCACCTCCATTTTTTGCTTTCTTTACATGCTTAACTGGATTCCATCTCCTAGGTCTTTTCACCACAATGTTCCTTGTTAGTTGTTCCGTTGATCATTTTGTGAGCTCCTTTTGTGGCGCATACGGCGAGTTACCAACGTCCAACCTTTATCATCCTCAGGTTGACCGTTTTCAACTTTGTAGTTCTCCAGTAATTCTTCATCATTACTTTCTTTAAAACTACATAATTCGTCTGGACTGAATGAGCCAAATGTGATAGAGACTTGGTTTGCACTTGCTTTCTCATCTTCAAGCACGATCTTCTTTTCACGAGCCAAGTCCATAAGTTTATCCTTGAAGACAAAGAACTTTTCCAGAGGGTGGCTCACAAGTCGATTTCCCAACTTCATTTGGTCGCTTCATCTTCGGAAGCTCAATGAGATTTAACTCGAGGAGTTCTTCAAAAATAGCTGGCACATCAGAATCCAGAAATGGGTACTCTTTCTCTTGCATTTCTTTTAGAGTTAATTTTCCATTTGTCTTATCTTGAAATGAAGTGGATTTCGTACTCTGCTTTTTTCTCACCTTCATCTTGAACTTCATATGTGATGTGTTGACACTCATAGCTTCTTTATTTTCAGATCTTGTTACAAACTTGCTCCATTTTCTGACTTCTTGCTTGTCATTCACTTTGCGAGGTTCATAGATGGGCAACCTTTCATTTCCAGCAGAGGCCATGCTCAATTCCATGTCATGGGCACGAGTTGCAAGTTATTCAAATGTGCTAGGCCTGATACCTTGCAAGATGTAGCGCAATACCCACTGCATACCTTGGATGCACATCTCTATGCCAGAAGCTTCACTAAGCCCGTATTTACAGTTGAGGCTTGCATTCCTCCAACGATTGATAAAGTTGATAACTGGTTCAATCTTCCATCGACGAGTACTTGTGAGTTCTATCATACTCACAGTACGTCTCGTGTTATAAAATCGATTGAGGAATTCTAGCTCTATTTGATCCCTACTATCACCAAATCCAGCCTCGAGGTCCGCGTACCAATCAAAAGCATTTCCTTTTAATGAGTGGACAAACTGTTTCACGAGGTAATCTCCATAAGTCCTAGCATTGTTGCATGTCTCAACGAAGTGCGCCACATGCTGCTTTGGATTGCCTTTGCCATCAAACTATTGAGATTTCGGAGGTTGATAGCCAACAAGCATCTTCAATATATCGATCCTTGAAGTGTACAACTTTGCGTAGGTAAAGGAGGACTTGGAAGAGACTTTATATTTGTTTTTTATAGCCCCTTCAATAAATTCCTTTAGTTGATTGATAGGAATCAACCCTTCTGAAGAGAGTGGAATTTCCTTAGTGGATGCAACTTGTCGTGGGGGAGGATCAATCTCTTGAACTTCTGGGAGTTTTCTAGGTGCATGGGTGGATTCTTCTTCCATCAAGATTCCCACCCTATCTGTTAGCTTATCGATTCTAGCATCTTGATTTTGCATGCACTTGGTCAAACCAGCAATTGCTTCCGTCAAGTTTGCCAACTGCTCCTCCACAGATGAAGTGTTTGTCACCATGGCTTGCATGATTTTCATGGACGATGGAGAATAGCATGAATTTTCACACAGATTGATCCTTAATTGGCTCACGCTATGTGGTGTAAGTGGGGAGGATCCATCACTTGAAGCGTCATCATCTTCCTTCACAACACAGTGCTTGGATCTGGAGAAGTCAAGCAGAGCAAGAGTTTTCTTGATCTTTTCAACAACATCTCTTCCTCCTTCAGGGGCATTTGTGGAAGACCTTGATCCTTTTGAGGATGAAGATCGAAAACAGGGGTAGAAACGGATGGCACTTGGGGTGCTTGTTGTCCTAACGAGCTTGCTTTGCTCCTCGTAACTGGTCCAAAGCTTCTAAAGGCAACTTCGAGTATGTTTTCCACACCAGCATAGAACCTGGAATTGGCAGCCTTAGCAGAAGTTGAACTGGAGTTGATTTTCTGGGAAGCCATTTCGTTGTTCTTGAACTTTGGTGATTGAAAAGTTGAGATGAGAGGTAGAGATTGTCCCACTGGGCATGCCAGAATTTATAGACAATAAATTGCGTCGAGAAAATATAATCAAGACCGAAAATAGCGCGACAGTCGTAGTATTTGATTTCAAATAATTTGAGTGTTACAATCTCTATGAATCCTCTGATTCTTCTTTTCAATAGGAAATAAATTCAAGGGCCTTTGAGCTTGATCTTGAATATATATTTGTGCCACGAACGATGATCTTGAATTCAACTAGCACGAACTCTGATCTGAACTCGTACTCTTTGAATCTTGATTTGTTCTTCGTTCTTGAGCTGGAACTTGATTTCTTGAACTTGAACTTGATAATTGCTTGAAGCTTGAAACTTGTTGAGGAATTTGCAGCGTTTGATCCACTAGCTCTTTCTTGCTTCTTATTATAATTTATGGTGTCTTGTTTGAGTTATGAAAACCCTTATTTATAGTTGTGGAAGGGAGGAGTTATGATAGGAACAAACTCTTTTCGACCCGGTTTAACAACAGCTACCCAATATTCAGGGGATCCTTTTCCTGAACCCATACGTGTTTCTGCGGGTCTTAGTGTAACGGGTTTGTCTGGAAATATACGTACCCATATTTTTCCACCACGACGTGCATTTCGTGTCATTGCTCGTCGGCCTGCTTCTATTTGTCTAGATGTAATCCAAGCAGGTTCAAGTGCCTGAAGAGCATATTTACCGAAAGAAATATGATTACCTCGATGAGATATTCCCTTCATTCTTCCTCTATGTTGTTTACGGAATCTGGTTCTTTTGGGGTTATAGTTGATGGTTGTTTCTGAATTCCATCTCTACTACAGAACCGGACGTGAGAGTTTCTTCTCATCCAGCTCCTCGCGAATAAAAGGATTCAAATGGCCGCATTTGATTGGCCAGAACATTTCACCTGCACATATGGCGTGATTTCATTGGCCTTTTTAATGTGACTTGGCATGCATTGTCACTTTGACACGTGGCATGATCCTATTGGCTCTTCCGTTTGATTTGGTGTGCCACGTCATTTGACATATGGCACCAAATTGGGCCTCTAGGAAGATGACATTTTGGGCCTAATGAGTTGGGTTCATCACTTTAGCCCAATTAAATGGGCAAGCCCAACGGATAAAGACTTATTTATTTAATCCATATATATTGGACTTATAGAATTAATTCAATTATATTAGCCCGTAGTATTTATTCAGACTAATATATCTTGAATTTAAAATATAATCCAAATTATTTTATGAATTTAATTTTAATAAAATTTATATGCCTAAAACCACCACCACTCAACATCTCATCTAGGTCCAAATCAACACATGACGTATTAATTATCTGACATAGATATACATCAATAAAATCCCCATCCTTAAGGTCTTTACACAAAGATAACACGCCTTTTTGGTTAATTTAAACATATATTTATATATTGTTAAGTATCTCATATCCTTATCCCACTTACTAAAACGAATTATATTCGATTCATCAATATCATCTTGAAGAAAAACGGGCCAAATTTCGCCCATTTACATACCTCATAAATTGGTCAGCCACTAACCACCCTATATGATGAAACTGTAATTTCACATAGACAGCCATTGAAACCTATAAAAAAAAGGCCAACACTATGTCACCACCCAAAATTCATTAATGGTCGTGATGGCGTCGGACACCACTGTCAGGCAAGCCAACACCAAACAGTTAATCAAATTCTCGTTTTAGTATTTTTGAAATCATTTATTTTCATTGCATTTAACAATAAATAATGAACTTCAGTGAGTAAATAATGATGTCTTTAGCAAATTTAAATACTGAATAATCCCATAGTCATCCAAGGACCCGGTGTCACAAGTGCATGAGCAATTTCTAGGAATTTAAAATGTAATACAATAACTGTCTGGAATACAAATTACACAGAAAAGAAAATACAATACTCTGAAGGAGACTCTGCTGGTTGCGTGTCGTCTCGAAAGATGCAGCTCAACTAAGTCTTTGTATAAACCATGTCGTTGCGCCCAACGAGGCCACTAGACATACATGTGCCTGTGCAATAAAAATGCACAGGAAATGTAGTATGAGTACGAAAACAATACGTACCCAGTAAGTATCCAGTGTAACCTCGAAGAATTAGTGATGAGAAGTCGACTTCGACACTCACTAGTGGTCCAATAATGTGAAAAATCATGGATTTTATAAGGCGCCTACAAACTCAATAATCATGAAGCAGGTAAACATTTCTTTTATGAATAGAAATCTTCGAACCTATTTCCATCTTTTTAACAATTTACATCCTCTTCCAATGAGGCCACATCAATTATCAATAATTCAAAAAACAATCAAGCAAGTCATGCGCAAATCATGACGAGGTCGTACGATCCGATCCAACATAATATTTAAATTGTGCAATGGCTGAGGGTCGAATGACGCGAACCATAGATACATCTATTATCCCGCTCGCGGATCATACATATGACATGGTCAAATATAAATAAAATAATTACCCCGCTCGCGAATCATACATGCAACACGGGTACACATAGGTACACACATTCAAACAGTCAACCAAGACTTCATCAGGGAAACAATTACCCGAGGAAATAACTTCTTTTTTAACGGACAAGTAAATCATGCTTTTGGGTCCTAGACTACACGGACTTAAGCATAATAGTAGCTACGCATGGACTCTCGTCACCTCATACATACGTAGCCCCCACAAATAGAAGCACATATTTACTTATTTCACATATGGGGTTAATTCCCTCTTACAAGGTTAGAAAGGAGACTTACCTCGCTCCGAAGTTCCATAACTGGCTTCCAAGCCCTTCCGATGACTCAAATCGATGTATAACGCTCCAAAACTAGCCAATAATTATGCAAACCCATTATATGCTCAAATACCCATTATAATCCAATTTATAACAATATCTAACCCCGGTCGAAAAGTCGATAAAAATCACCCTCGGGCCCATGTGCCCGGATTCCAAAAAATTTCGAATATAAACTTTACCCATAACCTCACGAACTCAAATATATAATTTACTCTCAATTTCATGCCCAAAATTCGTGGTAACAAATACAAATTCTAGTTTTTTCCACCAAAACCCAAATTTTTTACTAATTTTCATGTTAAAATCTATACATAATCAATGTATTTAACTCGAATTTGGGAAGAAAGCACTTACCCCTACTAGTTGATGAAGATGGCACTCCACATTGCTCCAAAATCGGCTCCCATGGTCGAAATAAAAATGAAATTGAGCCAAACCTTCGCTTTAAAGAAGACACTGCCCATCCCCGACCTTCGCACTTGCGGTCGAGCAGCCGCAGCCGCGCTTCCGCTTCTGCGGTCTCTCCTTCCGCACCGGCGGTCCTTGCCACTTCTGCGGATACTAACATATGGCGCAGGTGCACATATTTTTCTGCTTCTGCGGTTCCCGATGATCTTGGCTCATCCCACATCTGCGGGATCACACCTGTGGCCCTCTTCACGCAGGTGCGGTCACACCAGATGCCCGGCTGCTTCAACTCTTCCTCAACTTCAAATTTCAATTTGTTAACCACCTGGAAACCACCCGAGGCCCCCGGGACCCCGTCCAGTCATGCCAACCATTTTCAAAACATGACACGGACCTGCTCTAGGCCGCAAATCATATCAAACAACGTCGAATTCACGAATCACACCCTATCCCAAGCTTAATGAACCTTAGAATTTAAAACTTCTTCATTCGATGTCGAAACACATCAAATCACGTCTGATTGACCTCAAATTTTGCACACAAGTCATAGTTGACATTATGGACCTACTCAAACTTTTAGAATCAGAATCCGACCCTGATATCAAAAAGTCCACTCCCGGTCAAACTTCTCAAAAAACTTCAAATTATATGTTTCGCCAAATGACCCCGAAATGACCTACAGAACTCCAATTACACTTTCAAACGCGCTCCCAATACCAAAATCACCATACGGAGCTATTCCCAGACACGGAATACCAAACAGACATCGATAACATTGAAATACACTTCATCCCAAATTTATGAATTCTTCCAAAATGCCAACTTCCACAATAGACGCCGAAACGCTCCCGGGTCATCCAAAAACCCGATCCAAACATACGCCCAAGTCCGAAATCATCATACGAACTGCTTGGACTTTCAAATCTCGATTCCGAGGTCGTTTACTCAAAAATCCAACCTTAGTCAATTCTTCCAGCTTAAAGCTTCCGAAATGAGAATTCTCTTTCCAAATAAACTCCAAAACTCCCGGAATTCAATTCTGACCATGCGTACAAGTCATAATACCTGAAGTGAAGTTGATGATGGACTCAAATCACCGATGAACGCGCCAGTGTTCAAAACGACCGATCGGGTCGTTACACACTTCAACCCTGAAAAGCCATAAACTTTATCAAAGTGGAGACAAAAATATTTTGATATGCAAAAAAGTCCTATTTTTAACTCTAAATGCTAGATCATACATGAAAGACACAAAATTCATAAAGTAAAGTGAATATTCCTTTGTTTTCCCCAAAACCCCTAATATAAAATCTCAAATAACAACAGACTATTCGTGCATGCAGACAAAAAATAGCTTTGACTATCACACATTACCCACATTATTTTATACGAAAAATTAGATGACAAAAGAGAAAACGCTATCAAAAGAGACAAAATCCCTAAAGTAAAGTGAAGATTTGACTGTTTTCCCAAAAAAAAAACTAATTTAAAATCCCAAATAACAAATAATTTATGCATGCAGACAGAATATATCTGCCTATCACAAAATATTTCATAAGATTCTCGATCAGAACGAGATTAATAGTTAATAAACGAAAACAATATGATTGGATGAATGATTATAATTGATTTTGGAAAGGAGTGACTGGTTTTTCAGTCCATTACTAACCTACGTTTACAAGAGGAGGGTTTGGTTAGAGAGAGGTAAAACACGAAATTAAAGTTTTTAGGTAGGTCAATTGAATAAGGGGGGGAGGGGACCCAATCTGTTATGTTTTGTTTCCGCGCCCTTGACGAGTAACAAATACATTGGTCACAACCGATTTTAGTACATGTAAAGTGTTACAGACTAAATCAAAAGTTGTTTAAACTCGTTTAGTCTCTGCCATAATGGGCTAATTTTACTTATAATTTTTTTCGTAATGAATTTGTTCCTTTTTCTAATTACACCTCGCATTTCTTGGAAACAACCGATTTTTGTATATTTTTCGCAACTAATTCTGTATTTATTGGACTTGAAGTCATTTTTCTGTACTTATTTGAAATTTGCTTTCGTCTTATAAATTCATACTAACTTCAGGCCTATATGCAAAAAGGGTTGACGTCAAGCATGTATGATTAAAGTTTAGAACTGTTTGAAAGAAAATTGCCTCATGAGACAAATTAGCGTGACATGTAATTTAATTGCACAAGTTTAATTCATGCACATTTACAATATAAAGAATATTTTATACTATCATGTCACTGAAAAAGTATTCACTAGTAACCTTATATATATTTGAGAAAATGACATTACATAGTCGTTCTCAAAATAATAGCTGGAATATACACACACACACACACACACACGCACATTCTGTATATTATATACACAAACGATATAAATTTTATACATTGTTTGGCTATCAAATGTAAATAGTTAGTAGCATGAACTAAAGGTGAAAAAAGCTCTAAAAGATGGGACTAATTATTTTTAAAATAAAACATGTTATGGAACAAGAAAATATGGAAGACATAACAATGTAAAAAACTTTTACACCGTCCGAGTATACAAGGTAAATTCTTTGCACGGATAACTTGTCACGACCCGAATTTTTCCTCTGTTGGGTTTCGTGACGGCACCTAGTCTTAAGGACTAGGTAAGCCAATTATTAGCAAACATCAATTATTATATAAGAATAGTTTAAGTGCTTTTTGAATTAAATCTCATCACGTTACACTTCTTCCCATAACCCGGTAAGTGCAAGTCATAAGCTTTAGAGAAACTACACTAAAAATACTATTGTTCAAAAATAAGTACAACAGTGCAACAGAAACATAAGATGGAGACTCCGAAACTGCGAACGCTAAAGCGGTTTTACCTTGAGTCTCCACAACAGCAACCGCGCACGCAGAAGAGTAGTATGAGCACATCACAGTGGTGCCCAATAAGTATCAAGACTAACTCCGGTGAAGTAGTGACGAGGACTAGTCAAGACCACTGGTCCAATAAACTAAATAGGCATAAGTATAAGAATGACATGACATGACATATGTATAATAACTAAACGATATAATTAACAGCATAACAAGTACAAAGCGGAAGGAAAATACTGCAAATAACAACGGAACATCGTAATATTACACAAAATAAAGGACGGAAGTACGAATCAAAAGCGGAAACCACAACACAATTAAAAGGAACAATGGTAGCTCGGCACTGCAATAATTTCCCCCTCAAACTTTAGTCAACAAATCCGACAATTTAGCCAATTCTTCGAAGGTAACCCTTCACCCACATATTATATTGAAAACTTTAAAGTATAATCATTTTAAATTGAAAACTTTAGAAGGTATTTCCTCCGATCTACATATATTTACATATATACTGTATAGGAGAAAAATCTTTAAACTTCATCCCTTCAAACAAAAGCTTTTAAAAACTTACTTTTCCAGTAGTGGTCTTTCGAACTTAGTTTCCAATAGAACAAGTGCACGACATCACCCTTCGTGCTTTTACTCTCGTCCTCCCCATAGAAATCGACAGATACGACACGTAAATTAAGCAAATTAAGCAAGTAAAAGACATGGACAGTGCAATAACAATTGAGATAAAGGGCAAGTACATGACAATAATAACAAGTCACACCGAATATGTAAGTACAACAATAACATCTCAAAGTAAGGGCACACGTATACACGGGGAACCAGATATCACATCATAATGCATGTCCCTCGTCCTCACCTGCACGGAAACACCCTTCGCTCCATGAACTCACAAAAGTATGGCACGGCATCACCCTTCGTGCATTAGAACTCACTCACAATATCACGCACGACATCACCCTTTGTGCTTTTACTCTCAATAATAAGGAATGACATCACCCTTCGTGCTTTTAATTTCAATAATATGACACGACATCAACCTTCGTGCTTTACACTCTTTCCTCACATGATAATGAATAGAAAAAATGGCACGGCATCACCCTTCGTGCTTTACACTATTTCCTCACATAATAATGTAAATGAAATGGAACGACATCACCCTTCATGCTTTACACTCTTTCCTCACATGATAATGTAAATGAAATGGCACGACATCAACCTTCATGCTTTACACTCTTTCCTCACATGATAATGTAAATAAAATGGCACGGCATCACCCTCTGTGCTTTACACTCTTTCCTCACATGATAATGTAAATGAAATGGCACTCCATCACCCTTCATGCTTTACACTCTTTCCTCACATGATAATGTAAATGAAATTACACGGCATCACTCTTCGTGCTTTACACTCTTTCCTCACATGATAATGTAAATGAAATTACACGGCATCACTCTTCGTGCTTTACACTCTTTCCTCACATGATAATGTAAATGAAATGGAACGACATCACCCTTCATGCTTTACACTCTTTCCTCACATGATAATGTAAATGAAATTACACGGCATCACCCTTCGCGCTTTACACTCTTTTCTCACATGATAATGTAAATGAAATGGCACGACATCACACTTCGTGCTTTACACTCTTTCCTCACATGATAATGTAAATGAAATGGCACGACATCACCCATCGTGCTTTACATTCTTTCTCACCCAAACAAATTAAATGATAGCATTCAGACAAGGGAATCAACAACATAAAAAATAATAGAAACCATATTGTCCCGGCAAGGGAGTCAACAATGAAAACAATATCATCAATAACATGAATAATAATAGAAATCATATTGTCCCGACAAGGGAGTCAACAATGGAAATAATATCATCAACAGCATGAACAGTAATAGAAACCATATTGTCCCGGCAAGGGAGTCAACAATGGAAACAATATCATCAACAACGTGAACAGTAATAGAAACCATATTGTCCCGGCAAGGGAGTCAACAATGAAAATAATAATAGAAACCATACCGTCTCGGCAAGGGAGTCAACAATGGAAACAATATCATTAACATCATGAACAATAATAGAAACCATATTGTCTCGGCAAGGGAGTCAACAATGGAAACAATATCATCCCGGCAACGGAAATAACTATAACCAATCTTGCTTAATTAATTAGCTTCACGAAATAAATCCCAACTTGAATCAATGCTCCGCAATAGGAAATGCCAAGAAAATACCATCAACATGTATAATCATCAAGCTAGGCCTAAGTAGTACTTAATGAAAGATCATATCAATCACAATACACGAACCACATGCATGCTTGACACCAACATATAATACTCCAATTACTGCTAAACAATTATAAGGTGAGGTAATACAAATTTTAGTTATGTAGGCAGTTTTTGAAGAAAAATATAGCATGATGATAGAAGAGGTAAAATCTTCAGTCAAGTCAATTAAGATCAAGTAAACAACAAAGGAAATCTAAAATCAAGTAATTCTAATTTAAGCAGGAAGAGATGAAACTAGCAATTAGGAACTCAGTCATAGCAATTACAACTTCATACACAGGGGATATAAAGGCCTAAGAATCCTCAAAGTCCAACCTTCTACAAATAAGTCCGAGTACGCACTCGTCATCTCGTGTACACGGGCTACAATCAACATAGAAGACTCAAATCCTAAGGGGTAGTTACCCCACACAAGGTTAGGCAAGATACTTACCTCAAAGACAACAACCTGATACTCTAAAATGGACTTCTCGGGCGAATTGACTTCCGAATGGCTCAAACCCAACTAGAACAACTTCAAAACACACATAAATCATATAAGGAACTACTCCGATTAATAAAGTTTCGAACCTTACAAAAATATAAAAATCTACCCAAAAATCGATCCCCGAGCCCGCACCTTGGAACCCGATAAATTTTACAAAATCCAAATAATCATTCCAATATGAGTTCAACCATACAAAATTTATCAAATTCCGATACCATTTGATCCCTCAAATCACGATTTTTCCTTTTAGAAATTTTCTTTCAAAACCAACATTTTCTCAACTCAAAACACAAATTAAATGATGAAAATAAAGATAAAATCATGGAATATATTTAATTCTAGTTGAAGTACACTTACCCAATCGAATTTCGTGAAAAACCCATCAAAAATCGCCAAGAACCGAGCCCTAAAAGTCAAAATGTGATAAAAATGGCTCAACCCTCGAATTTGGAATATAATCTGTCTGCCCAGATTTTTAAGCATTGTGATCGCGAGAGGTTAGTTGTGATCGCGTAGAGGAAAATAATAATTGGCCTAAAATGTGCTATGCGAGGACTGATGCGATCGCGTAGAAGGAAAATATGGCTACCGTCCAATTTACACTATGCGATCGCGAGATATTGCATGCGATCACATAGAAGGAAGGGGAAAGGCTTATGCGAAAGTGAGGAGGAACATGCGAACGCATAGAAGAAAACTTGGGTGGCTCGATAAGGACACTATGCGATCGCGAGATATTGCATGCGATCACATAGAAGGAAGGGGAAAGGCTTATGCGAAAGTGAGGAGGAACATGCGAACGCATAGAAGAAAACTTGGGTGGCTCGATAAGGACACTATGCGATCGCGGCTAAGCCTATGCGATCACATAGAAGGAAGGGGAAAGGCTTATGCGAAAGTGAGGAGGAACATGCGAACGCATAGAAGAAAACTTGGGTGGCTCGATAAGGACACTATGCGATCGCGGCTAAGCCTATGCGATCACATAGAAGGAAAAACCAGCAGACAGAACAACTGTGAAAAATTGAAGGAAATTGAGCTGAAGCCTATCCAAAACGTACTCGAGGCCCCCGGGACCCCGTCTAATCACACAAACAAGTCATATAACCTAACACGGACTCGCTCGAGGTTTCAAATAACATAAAACAACACCAAAACGATGAATCAAACCAAAAATCAAACTTATGAATTTTCAAATATTCAAATATCAAAACTCGAGCTGAAACCTATCAATTCAACCGGAATGACGCCAAATTTTGCAGAAAAGTCCCAATTGACATCCCGGAGCTACTCCAACTCTCGAAATCGCATTCCAACCTCGATATCCTAAAAATTTAACGGTGGTCAAACTTTTCAAATTTCCAACTTTCGCCGAATTACCTCCAATTACTCTACGGACCTCCAAAAGCAATTCCGGACGCGCGCCTAAGTCTAAAATCACCATACAAAGTTGTTGACATTACCCGAAACTCATTATGAGGCCGTTTACACAAAAGTCAAACCTCTAGTAAACTTTCACCGCTTAAGCTTCCAAAATTGAAACTTTCCTTCCAATTCGACTCCGAATCATCCGGTAATTGAATCCAACCACGCACGCAGGTTGATATATACAATGTGAAGTTGTTCAAGACCTTATGCCACCGAACGAAGCTTAAATTATCCAAACGATCGGTCGGGTTGTTACATTCTCCCCATCTTAAAATAAACGGTCGTCCTCGAACGTGCCATGATTCACCTCGAACTCATCCAATCACTGATTGCACACTTACAACACACACACATGGGTGATCCCATGCCACCCCAACCTACATAAGCCTGATGACACCATCACAACTGCAATTTATCCTTCCTATCACCACTGACCAGCCTTATACCTCAATTTGTCACTTCTACTCATTTCTAAAAGACTCGAGTCTAAATCCATATCCGGAATCAGCCTCAACCAGCTGCATAAACTCATGACTACAACCAACAGGTATGACCACACAATATAGCACCCCACACATAGGCTCGAAATAACACTTCTGATCACAATAGTTGCCTTAAATCAATCCAGCACTGGTGATTAGCCTCATATCTGAAGGAACTCCGTTTCCAAGCTCCATAATACTAGTAATGATGCAATAAACACGAATACCTCATTATTAGACACCCGAATCACCAGCCACAACTAACATCACCGGGCACACACCCCGCAAGCTGAAACTCAAGAAGCACATAATGAAAAAGACTGAATATGAAAAGAGAAACACACAAGGGAACTATCAAACAATCCCGACAGACACTACTCTCTAACTCTCTACCAATATTGACCCACATAAAAATATGACACGGAAAGAATTAAATCAAATGAACAAATCACAAGGATCCCATCTTGATGTAACTTCTTATGTTGTATTCAGCCCAATCCGAACATATCGAATCACAAAAATATCACGAGGGTCTCGCCCTCAACTCTAAATCACTAATCGAATATATGTCATACCAATAGAAGTCTTCCACTAACTTAGCTCGGTTTATAAAATCATTACGCTCACTTAACTCACACCTCGATAAAGTATCAAATCACAACTCGTAAACAAAATACTTAGGAAAAAATCACATAAAGCTTACCATGATGAACAACAAGGACTCACTTCTAGTCTCACCACCCTCAATGATGAATAAAACAAAGATAGACACGGGTTACCACTCATAGAATCTTCAAATAGGAGCAAACATAAAAATAGAGTGCAAAGAATACAACTCACTCATAAATAAAGCAACAAATAAGGGAAGCTTGTCAAGACAAACAGAACTATAGTGAAATACAAATGGTGCACCTCTGCAACATATCAAAACATGCTTGTATGATAACATCTAGCACAACAGCCTTCAACATACTATATGAAACACATCAATGGGTCGGGCCTCCCCCTCTAGGCACCCTCTACTAACCTGAATACCTTGTTGTGACACACCTATCTGGATCCTGGAATAACCTCTCACCATGTGACTAGTATCTCCATACTCAAAACAACCTCTCTGTTGACATGGCTATGGAAACTACGCAATATGAGTACTCTGAGACCGATGAGTACCTGAAACACCAAAACCTCTACCGTGCCGTACTCTGCCTCCATAATAAGGACCAGTAATCTCTCCGGCCTACGAGGCCTCCCTGTACTCTCTCTCTTGAACTCGTCTGTCCTCTCACTCCCGTCCCCACATACCCCTAACCGGCGAGCGATCCCTACCACCTGCTGAAACGAAATATCCGACTCCAACTCCCAAGTCAAGCTGAACCGAATATCATGCATGAACCCTTCAATGAATCTACGGACTCGCCTCCTAAATGAAGCAACCAAGGGAGGTGCATACCTGGCCAACTCACTGAATCTGACGGCATACTCCAATAGTGACACAACACCCTAACGCAACTGCTCAAACTCCACGCGCCGTGCATCTCGAAGGAACTGAGGTGCAAACTCCCTCAAAAACATCTTTGAAATCGGAAACCCATGTAAGTGAATCTGACTCGCTGGGCTACCCAACTCATATGCCCGACATCACTGACAAACCGTTTCTCTGAACTGAGACGTGACAAAAGAAACTCCGCTCGTCTCCACAATAATCGAAGTACGAACAATGCAGTGACACTTCTCCAGAGAACCCTGGGCATCACCTGTCGCCAATCTACTAAAAGATAGGAGGGTGGTATTTCCTGTACCTCTCAAGTCTAAGTTGTTCTTCCTCCGATCTCGCTGCCCTAACCACGGGCTGAATTGAAACCACATGTTGTGCTGTCATGACAATTGGAACCTGACCAACATGATCTCGCTGCTTTGGAGTGTAGACGGCGGGAGTCTGAGCTCCTTTCCCGATCTGTGAAGTAGCTGGTGCACCAGGGATCCATCCCGCCTAAGTCAATGTACCAATCATACTTCGAAACTGTGCCCAGGTCTCCTGAAGTTCGGGCGTAACAACAGGCATCTTCAGTACTTGTTCCCCAACTGGAACTACTGGCGGCTCCTCAAAGGCTGCACTAGCAGGTGCCCTAACTGCTGTGAACACCCAATTTTTGCCCCGCATGGAAATTACTCCTAAAAAATAATCAAAAATAGTTTAATAAATTTTAGGAACTTTTCTTTATTTAGTTGCATGCCATGCGTGTTTAATAATTCTAAATTCATAAAATAAAATAAAAATCATAAAAAATGTTCGAATCTTGATTTCATTAGCATGTTAGATTTTAAACTTCTTTTTAGGATTTAATTTCATTGTAAATGCATCTTCTAAAAAATCAAAAATTGCATTCATAGGTTAATTAATTAATTAGTTGCACTAGTCCGTCATTATATAAAATAAATGCATAGGCTAGCCAAGAAATGGATTTAAATTAAATTTGAGTCTAAAGTGGCTAATTCGGCAAAAGCATAAAAAGAAGAGAAGGTTGTTAAGGTTAAAATGGGACTTGGGCCAGCAATCAGGCCCAATTCTTTACCAAAATCCGCCCAGCCTAAAAGGAACACGGTCCAGAACCCAAAACCCCACCTACCCGACCCGGTCCGGCCCAATACCCATCTCCCTCATCTATAAACCTAGACCTAAAACCTAGGGAAG